>WBMW01003369.1:1277926-1321357 GCA_013396635.1 Penelope pileata
GCCGCATCTCCAGGCCCGGGGGGGTCGGGACGGGAGCTGAGCGCGGGTCGGGGCGGCTCGTTCTTGGGACTCGGTAAAGGCAGTGTGTTTGCGTACATCTAGCAGATGAAAATAACATTAAATGCGCTTTGGAGGGCCTTATAACGAGTTTGAAGTTCGAGTGCTGGGAAGGAGAGGCTGGGAGTAAGGGCAGAGGGCTGAGGAGGAGGCACTGTGATGGAGCGGGGGGCTCTGGAGGAGGAGCAGCATCCCTTGAAACAGCCTGTCCTAGTCTGAAAATGCAGTTACAGCTGGAATGGGGAGTGTTGGAATATTGTTTTCTAAGTACTGGGTATCAAGAACAAATCTTACAAGTTTTATTCCAACCCTCTGTTTTGGGGTCGCTAGCAGCACCCTGCTGTCCCAAAATTGGCAGAACAGACAAAGCTGCCTTCTGCACGCTTCGTATCCTCTCCTTGCATCTTGCTCTGTCTTTAGGTAACAGATGTCACTTCCTACTCATTGTTTCTTTAGGGTGAGTGGGCAACTTGAGGCCGCATGGTAACTATTTTCAGTGACAGTGCCTTTAGGTATCTGAGTTGCCTCTCCAGCCTGCCGCCGGTTCAGGGGACTTCCCCTGCCTTGTCAAAAGTCTTCTTCAAAAAAGTCATGATTCATGTCACTGCAGGGAGCTGCCATAGCAGGAGTTGGGCTCGATGGTCCCCAGAGGTCCTTCCAACCCCTACGGTCCTGTGGTTCTGTGATTCGTAAGGGAGCCTGACTGAACGTGTACAAAGTGCAGTCGGGTGCTCAGAGCAAACAGCACAGAGTTCTTTATTGTTATTTTTTTCCTAATTTCTTTCCGCTGTGGTGGTTTGGGGTGTGACTTTTAGCGGCTGAAGATGTTTCAGGCAGCAGCAGTATCCTGGCAGTGACCCGTAGCTATTTGCTTATTCTCAACATCATGCAAATGAGTGCAGTGATGAGGCTTTTAACAATACAGGAATATTTAAATAGGAAATAAAAGCATTAATGAAAATGCCAGGAGGTCTGGAAAAAAATATTTGCATTGTTTTGGGTTTTTTGGAGAAGGTCTTGTCAAATTCCTGCAGTGCTTAGAGTCTGGACAGAAAGCAAACATTGAAAATAAATGCATTTTAAGGCTCGATTTTTGGAGTGCTGTTGATGTGTAATTCTGTTACATTGAACTTGGCTGACGTTGTTTACAAATTGGAGGAATCAAACGCACCCCAAGAGCGGTTTTAGTATTGGAAGTATTGAACCCAGTACTGCAGGTAGGAAGTAAAAGCTGTGAATGGCTTGGCTCCGGGGCCAGACCCGGAATCCCTAGCCCTGTAGGTTTGCTCCAGCAGAGAGCTGCCCAGGAGCTGCCTGGTGAGCAGCGGGCCTGAGGAGGAGGCAGTCCCTGGGCTGCCTGGGCCGAGGCGTGCCTGAAGCCCTTGCTATTTCAGAGTCAGTGTGATGTGCTCCTGAAACATAACGAGGGACAGCGTGTCCGCTGCCTTCAGGTCGCTAGAGCTGCTCCCAGCTCACCCCCTGTGCTGGACGGGCTGCATCCGCCTAGCTGCTTCCAAGCCCACGAGCTCCTCTGGAGAAGGATCGATTGCTTGGTACGTGTTAGGGTCGCAGAACAGCCCAGGTTGGAAGGGACCCCAAGTTCATCAGGCCCAGCCTTCCTAGGCTCCCTTCTCCAAGGTGAGATTATCCAGCACCCTGTCCACTTGTGTCTTGAAAACCCCCAGTGATGGGGACTCCAGCACAGCCCCAGGGAGGCTGTGCCAAGGATTGGTTGCTCACGCTGTAGAACATTTCTTGCTTATGTGAAGGTGAAACCTCTCCTGGGGCAGCTCGTACCCATTGCCCCTCATCCTTCCATGTGGCTCCCTGTGAGGAGAGGTCCTCCATCCTCTCTGTGGCTACCCATTAAGTAGTGACGTACTGGGGTGCCTTGCTGAGCCTTCTCTTCCCTAGGATGAAAAGGCCTAAAACTACTTCAGCTTAAAACTCCCACGGCAGCTTCTCCAGCCCCCTGAGTATCTTTGTGGCCCTCCTTTGGACTCTGCATTCTGTCCATGTCTCTTTTTTTGAACTGTGAGTTTTTGAATTGCTTTATCCAATGTATGCTTCATGTGAAGTACATGCAGAGACCCGGAGGCAGGGAGCAGGACCTCAGGTCCTTCCTTGTCTGATGAGTCTCCTAACTAATGAGCTATCATTGGTTGACTTTGGGTAAACCATGCTGTCATTATGTAGCATTGTCGTGATAAAGTCGTGTTGCACTAAGGGAGCTGCCTTTTTTCTATTAAATAACAGCCCTCAGTATAATCTTGTAAAGTGTAACCAGTGTTACCTCCTTAAGAGTATCAGCTCTTCAGCTAGGTTACCTGAGTGTTAGTTCTTTCACTGCATGCTCAAAGCAAGGAAATTGAAGAACTTCTTCAACATATGCTTTTAAGCACCTTCTCAGTGTTTCTAGCAAACACTGTGTCCTACCTTTTGACCAAAACGTAACAATTCACCTCTTCAGATGTCAACCAAACTCAAGTGGAATACTTCTCATCAAAGCCCCTGGCTTTCATGCATGAAGCAGTGTACCACCATGAGGCATTAAAAGGAATAAACATCTCGTAACAGACAACGTCTAAAAATGCTGGAGTTGTGTTATTGATAACATTGTCCCCCAGGGCTCTCCTTCCCTCCTGCCCTCCAGCATGCCCATCACCTGGTGATGAGGCCACTCGTCTGGGGTGTGGGGACCTGCATTCACGTCTCCACTGTGAAATCAATAGCAGGAAAGTAAAAAAGCTCCCAAACACCTCTAACCACTGTGCCACTGGTGGGTGAAATACCCCGTGCTCGTTTATGGCTGTCCTCCGTGGGAGTGCTGGAATACCAAGCACTTTCTGTTGAATCTGAGCAGAGTAATTCCTCGTGCAGCAATCTCAGCAGGACTCTTAGCTTGTGTTTATGGTCCACCAGAAACTTGGTGTCTAGAAGCTGTGACCACCTTCAAGTCTAGCTGGTAGCTGAGTGGCATTTCTGGATCCTGCTGCAAGTCTCAAGGTTGCAAATGAAATGCTTGGATTGGTGTCTAGAGCTTCAATGTAATGCATGTTTTATTTGTTTGAAGCAGCTTGAACTTGCAACAGGAGGGCCCAGTGCTGTGTATCATCAATTCTCTGCAAATAAGCTCATCCTACGTTAGGGGGAAATGAATAGTATTGTTTATATCTGATGACAGATCTAGGTATCGTTATTCACTTTCTTAGAAAAGCAAAGCTGTCATTGCCTTAAGAAAGCTCCTTTTTGGCTCATCTTTTCTAACTGTTTCAGAACTCTAGAAGACTGAGCTGGAAGGAATGCTTATGTCTTCCCAGGTGAGGGCTGAAATCACACAAGTTCATGACACCGAGTTGTGCTTGGTGCAGGTATCTCTGCAATACCAGCTGTAGCAGCTATCAAAACAGTTTAGATAGGAAGGTGAGTACGCACTGATAAGTCGGGAAGGTGTTGCTCTTTGAGTCATATAAGTTATAAACTGCATATTGCTTTTAAGAAGAGAGTTTTTGATAAAATGTAGGCAGTGAAATCTAATGATCTATCGTTCATGTTCTGAGGTCCATTCACCTCTTTTTCCTTGAGTGCTGAATTTGTCCAAGCGCTGCTCGTCTCCCTGTTCATCCTGCATTAGGCAGCTTTAGCTAATCACTACTGGAAGCAGACTGCCTGTACTCAATGGCAGGGGCTGTTGGGAAGAAAAAGAGAGCACTAGCTATTCACTCCATTTTTAGTGGTCAGAGGTACAAGATCCATTATCAGGGTTATAAGTGTTATTCTGGGTGTTTTACCACAAGCACAGAAGAAAGAATGTGTAAGTTTACCTATTGCAAGCCTGTTGCATCAGGTGTTTCTAAGCTATTAACACATTTTTTGGAAAAGAACTTTACACAGAAGACAGAAACCAGGGAACCTAGAGAAAAGGCTTTAAAATAATTTGGTTCACAAATATAAATGTTTACAGGCAAAGCTCCAAAACCTGAACATTAAGCTTCATAATCGGTAAAAACATGATTTTTTTTGATCAGTTTGGGTGGGAATACAAGAAGTTTCAGTGAAAACAGAGGCATGCTGGCGCTTAGCCAGTTCTAATCGACTTCATCAGGATCAAGATCTAGCTGTTAACGTACCCACCCCTGCAATTCGGACCCCTCCTTCCAGGTGCCCTGCTCACCAGAAGCAGGCACGTGCTGTGGCACCATTGAGGCTGGCTGTTCCCAGCCGTGTGCGGTGGTCGTGGCCCACCAGCCTGGCGCTCACTGAGCCGGGCAGGTGCAGTTGCCCGCACACAGGTGCTGCCCCGTAGGGCCTCCTGCCCTGTGGAAGTGGTGCTGCATTGCTTGGTGCCTTCTCACCACTCATGGGCCAGCTGCAACCCAAGTGTGAACCGCGGTGGTGGTGTGGAAGAGGATGAGCGCAGTTTCGTGGAATGGTTGAACCATGCCAGTGGCTTACTGGTGGCGGAGGGAGATTTCAGTTCCTCCTTCCTGTTCCAGACCTGATGCGTGCTCGGAGCCGGGCCTGACTGCTCGCCTTACCCTTTTCCCATCTGAATTAGAAGAAAAGCAGCCCAGCAAAACAGAAGTGAATTATTTTGTGTTAGTTTTTCAAGCCAGAGCAGCTCAGTGGAGGGTGAGGTGAGCACCCATGCCTGTCAGGGGGAGCAGGTGGGGCTGTGTGGCAGGAAATTACAGGGGCAGCTGACTCCTCTCGCAATAGAAGCTGCTGTGTGTGCTTAATTTTCTCATAATACCCAAGTTCTTACAAATCTCACAAAAGATAGGAAACCAGATAAGGAGTGAGAGATTACTAGGGCTCCCAAGAGGGAAGAGTTTGGAACTTGTGCTTTGTTTGACATCCAAGAGCTCGAACACAAGTCTGGTCATTGTGCCTGATGTTCTTTTTACTATCTGCTTTTAATTGTATTCTGACAGTTTTCAAATCAAAAGATAATTTAAAACTAAGTAATAGCACTGTGTTCAAACATGTGGAACAAAATGTTCTGACTTAACATTATCTGACCCGAGCTGGGGATAGCTTGGCCTGCATGATGTTCAGAAGGTTAACTGTTAACCAGGGGGTGCGCTTTGATTCAGGTTTTATTTCTTTTCCAGTTTTAAATAGTGATCATTCAGATCCTTGTTTATCTTGTACATCCAATTCGCTAGTACTTTCTTTGAGCAATTCTCCTAACGCGGTCTTCCTATCTGAACAGCAGTAATAGTTGTAGTGACAAGAAAATATAACTCTGTATATCCTCTGCTAAATATTTTGTGTTGTTTCTCTCCTAAATATTTTGCGTTGGTCCCCCCACCACTGCCTTTATATCCTTTTCTCCAGGCTCGGTGTTTACAGCTGTTGGTGCTCTGCTCTGACAGAGCAGTCCAGTGTTTGGCTGGGAAGCCTGAGCACTTTGATGTCCATTACAGAGCACTCCACAGCAGTGCCTGTTGGCTGGCTTGCTTGCTTTCATCTCAGGCCCCGACAAAAGGATTGTGTGTCACAGTTCTCGAGCAATTCCACAGTTTGGTACCATGTCCCTTTGAGCTAAGCCTAATGCAGTGGAGTAAAGTGGAAGAAAGGTCTGGAAACTGAATGTCGATGTATGTGGGACATTGGGGCGAAATACGAATACTTTTATTGTGTGCTTTTCTTCAAGTCCCACATAGCTGTACAGTGTACAGCTGTACGATGTACATGTACTTGTACGATGGTGCTGTACAGTGTATGCTGGCTTCTTAGAGTTTGTCTTAAAGAACTGCATTGGCTGTGTCTAAATTCATAAATACTGTTGAGTTATTTAGACTGGGTATTGGTCCCCGCTGGTTCTTACCAGGTGATTCAGCAGCTGACGTGGGCCACTCTCGTTTCATGCTGTTATGAAAAAGGAATCTAAGTAACTGTGGAAAACGTAAAGCAATAATAATTTGGGGCCAAGTAAACGTAAGGGTAGGCGTAGAAGGGCGTGAGTGATGTCTGACAGATTTCCAGTCATCAGTTTACGAGTTGCGAGTGTCAGGTTGCAGCTGTGCACCTCCAAATGGCACTGAGATCTGATTAGGTTGTTTGCTTTGTAGATCTCCAAAAGATTTAGAGTATGTTTTAGGAACACATCCACAGACTGATGTTTATCCCAAGTAATTTTGCCAAATTATTTTTTAAGGAGACAGAAAGACAACTGAGTGTTTCATGTGATCCTTAAAGTCCCATCCTACCCAAGCCATTCTGTGATCCTATGAAATGAGAAATAATGCTGAAGTCATGCTAGGATGATACAGATTATTTGTTTATCCTTACGAAAAAAAAGAAAAAAAAAATTATTTAGAGGCTGTTGGTTTACAGTAGGAAAAAAGTAGTTACTGCAGATTGCTCTTTTCCAGTTTCTGCAATCCATAAGAAAAGGTCAAAGATTTTAAAGTGAAAACTTATTCCAACACGATTGGAATTCCATTTTATGGTGAGTTTTCATTCTGTGACTTTGGGTCACCCACAATGACAACATAAAATAGTTGACTGTAATAAGAAGTGGTAATTTAGTATAGGCTGGAGAATGTAATAACTTTCAGTTCTGTACTGACACGATACTTCATAAAGATGGGTAAAATAACTTTCACTTTTCTTCATACTGGAAAAAACACATCATTTTAAATACATTCCTAGCTGTGGTATGTTGCCTACAGCACAGGTTATGTGTTGACAGGTCCATAGATGGCCATGGAACCTACCGAAAGCAGCTAGTTGCTTTCTAAGCTGTAGTTAGAAATTATCTGTGGACTGTTAACGCCCAATCGCTGCAGAGTAAAAGTAATTACAAAAAGATGTAGATGTGTCTTGTTTCCAGAAGATGCTAATACTTGTTTTTATTTTGTTCCTTAGTGAGACAGAAGATGAATTCAGCTGAAATCACTGATGATGATGAAGGTAAAGTATTATACATTGTTTGATTTTTTGGCAAAAATACTCGTTGAGTGGAAGCCTTGTAACCTGATAAAGAATGCACTTGGATCAGGACAAATTACATTAATGGTTTTGAAAAGCTATCTAAAATACACCATTATCTTTGTTATTCATTGTATTTTCTGCTCTGCATCCTTCCTTCCCCTCCAAAAAAATCTTCTTACTGTAACTTTGTTTATACTTCAGACTCTTCCTCGGGGAAGAAACTGTCATTTACTGGGTGACTATGGTTCCTAGCATAATAAAAACTTAACTTTGGGGTGGCCTCAGCATACACTTATTGTGCAAGTCATAAAAAGATAATGATGTTCTTCAAAACACATTTTCATAAAAAGAAACAAAACACAAAAGATTGTATTAAGGCTGTCATGGTTTTCTGGAGAGAGTGCTTTATCTTTCTAAACCTTCTCTTTTTCCAGTAAAAATTCCTAAAAAAAATATTGTGAAAGTAGAAACAGAAAATGAAGATGAAGCTCTAGACTGCTCGGTAACATCCAGATCTTCTGAGAAACACTCACTGGATGGCGCAGTTACTTGCCTACAGGATTCCAACAAACGGAAACAGACCTCACTTGGTTGTGATGGTTCAGGGAGCCAGCAAGATGTCTTACCCAGTGTGAAGAAAAGACGCTTTACACAAGAGGTGACTTCTCTATACATGACTGTGTGATTTTTCTGTTCATATTTTATAGGCTAAATTCATTGCTGTTATAAGCAAAATGCAAGTCATTTAACTAGATTTGCATTAGTTATGAGTTTGAGTCAAATACGGCTAATCTTGACCCAGTTGGCACACAAGATTTGTCTGGGCATTTCTTTAACACAGGAGCGATCGTATTGAAGACGTACACGTATAGGTTAATTCATTCATTTGGAGTATACTTTTGTTGTTTTTCAGAGAATGTAGGAGCAGGTAGGGATTTGGAGTAACTGAGTATGACTCTGATTGCAGTCTCTCTCACGTCACACAGTCCTTCAGCTGGATCTTAAGTGGTAGCATCAGGGCTGTAATTCTCTTCCTTCCGTGACACAGATTTTGATGTCAGTGTGACAAGTATAAATTTGCATATTACTCGAAAGCTAAAAATGCAGGGATGCAGAAGACTTCAGCACACCAGGAATGGAACGTATTACAACTTCTGCAGCATCCCCGTTGTGACAATCCATACGTATTGTCCAGCCAGTGAGATTCCAGATCTCTTCAGTTGTCCCCTTGCAGTGTTTCACCTCCCTAATGGCCAAAGATGTTTTCATTAATCTTTGTTGAAACTGAGCAGGTTTCTCTTTGCCCTTGTTCTTTTCAGTAGGGAGAGCAGTGACCATCTGTTCCTAAAAAAAAAAAAAAAAAAAAAAAAATCTTCTGTACATGGGAAAATCGGTGTGGTGCCATGCACCCTTGGCCCTTCCTTTCCTAGAACTAAAATTCTATTTCTTCAGCTCTTCTCCAGGAATCACGTTGTATTGTCGTTGTTCTCTTTGAGATTCCCAAAAGGGCAGTGTTCAGTTGGATAGTCACATCTCTCCTAACACCCTCTGCAGCAGGATAATGACCTCCTGTTTTTCACACTCAGCACTTTTTTAAAATAACCTAGATGCAAATTCAGCCTCTTTTGAATAACTTCAAGCCCTGGGTTATATTTAGTTTATGACCTACTCTAATGCGCATATCCTTTTCTGCTGTTCTACTCCTTAGCCAGTTATTCTGTGTTGTATTTGTGCATTTCATTCCTCCTTTCTAGCTGTAGCTCTTCATACTTCTTTTCCTTGCCTATCATCGCTCTGACTTCTCGGGGCTCTGTTTTTTTTCTTGAGTGCCTGTGGTAGGTAGGTTTTAATTTTATAACACTGTTTCTTCCTTTTTTACTTCTCTTTTGCTTTTTACAATTGTTTTACTTACATTCAAAATCTTAGGAGAACTACATAATGGTCTCTGTGTGCTTTCTTTGTGTTTTACTGGTTGCTGGTTGCTTTTAATACCATTTTAAAATTTATTTGAATTGAATTATAACCTTGAATTTGTTATGTCAGAAAGTGACCCAGTTACCATGATGAAAATTTGTTCTCAGCTGACCCCAGTGATTCAGCATGTTTAGTTAACCGACCAGAAATAGTTCTCAATCCTAACAACATTTTTAAAGTGCACTGCTTTTCTAGCACCAATATTTTGTTTTAGCTGATGACTTCATTAATTATTTCTGCTTAAACTGAGAATATTTTTGAGAATATTGTGTGTAGTGTATTTTTACTACATGTCACATAGGCATCTATGCATGATTTAATTAGAGCTGTACATTCTCTATTATGTAATTATACTATTGGGCTGGTGGTTAAATTACTAAATGACCTCCTATCAGAAGACATTTCACTTTTTTTTAAAAATTATTCTGATTGTCACTTTTAAACCAGAAATTATTTTTTTCCTACGTTTCTTAAAAATTATTTTAGAGCAATCTCATGTAGGAGAATACAAATTTTACGAATTTCCACACAAGACATTTCCAAGTTCTCATGTATTTGATAGAATTGTTACGTGTTTCTTGCTCACAGATATTATTCTTCCTTATTCATATGCTAGAATGTTATATTCTTTATTCTTATGGATATTGAGACTTTGTGTATAAACCATGATAAAGGCCATAAATCACTTGGACTTTAAGGAGAGCACTAATTAAACAGCTTTTAAAACTTGGCTTAGGTCTCTGGGAGATGATGTGAGAGATTATTTCACAACGAATTGTATTGGTCAAAGTTTACCAAAATGCTGCATTTTGGACATCTTCAAAGAATGTATGTAACACAGAGATTTGCTATGCAAATGGAATATAAAAAGCAGCACAGTATTATATATATTGAATCTTCTGAAAAAAACCTCTGTGGTTGTATTTTGATGATGCATTAAAATCAGTCATCTTAAATGAGAGTAGTATCAGAAATATGCAAATGGCACTAAAGATACTGAGAATTAATTTTAAGATATTAAATACTAGTTTAATTGGGGAATTTACCCAAAGCCCTGTATTTATGCTGTGAATTGTGCTGTTCCCAGGGGGAACCTGTATAAATAAATTCTTCCCTGTGAGGGTGGTGAGGCACTGGAACAGGTTGCCCAGAGAAGCTGTGGATGCCCCCTCCCTGGAAGTGTTCAAGGCCAGGCTGGATGGGGCTTTGGGCAACCTGGTCTAGTGGGAGGTGTCCTTGCCCATGGCAGGGGGGTTGGAACAAAATGATCTCTAAGGTTCCTTCCAACCTGAACCATTCTATGATTCTATAAAGGAAGCAAAGCAAAAGGGAAAGACGACAAGAATGCTTCTGAAACAGAGGATGCTGAGACGTGTTGTCATCTGTTAGTTGAATGCCTCTGAAAGGCCCAGACCCCTCCCACAGCCAGACCCAGGCCCTGAGCTGCTGTGACAGGTCGGGATCCTGCGGCCTTGCAGCAGTGCTCGGCCCTGGCTCCTGGCAGGAGCGCTTCCTTCCTCCAGCATCCAGGCCCGGGAGCGCGGCCTTTCAGAACGGTCGCCCCTGAAGTGCAGCGAGATGCTGCAGTCAGTGAGCGTGTGCTGCTCAGCACACATCCAAGTGGTGCTTTGTGCTGGCTCTGTGCAAGGTGGGCGCTGATGGAGGTACCCTCACGTTGCCAAGTTGGTATCATTAAATAGGAAAGAAACAGCAGGAGCTCTAGGAGAACTAGCAGACCGCTGGTGACCTTGGCGAGGTGTACAGTAAAGGAGCTGAATTAATCTTACTCTGTAGGTGAGGGAATATTTGGAATATTCTCTGTAAGCAGGAATGTTAGCAGAAAAGTCTAGCTACTTAGGTAGCAGATTTCACTTTGTGTTGAAGAAATGCATTCTCCAGAACTGCAGCTTTGTTTTTTCCTTTGATCTAAAATGGTAAAAGGAGTTTTGTAGCTCAGACTGAGATCTCACTAGGGAGCAGAGCTGCCTATGGATCCCTGCTGTCTGAGGGGACATGGCATGACCTGCTTTTGGGTGATGTCTGCTTGGAAAGGCCTCTGTTTCTCCACTGGCAAGTACAGGGCATCTCTGCCGACTGCAGGCCCAGTGCAGGAGTCTGCCATGAGCTGGGAGTAGTTTGGGTTGCAGTCTGCCTGCAGCTCACGCTCTGGTGCTTTGGCGTGTTGCAGGTCACAGAGAGCTGATGAAGGTCAGCTGTGTCCTACCACCTCCTGGTGGTGGTCCGCAGCTCTGGCTGCTCTCTGGCCCTGTAACAAATGGGCTCTAAGATGAGAGACAGTTCCAAATGGGGCCTGAAAGTCAGCTGTCCTAAGCACTGTCTGCTAAGGATTCTGTGAACTGTATTGCCTTTCCATGATGCTCTCATTTATCATCCATCCACGCAGCCATGAGGGTATACAGAAGTTTCCCTGTGTAGGGCTGCATGATGTGAGCGAGAGCAGAAACAACTCCAGTTTCACTGGGTCTGCTGGTTCCTAAACTTAGAGTAGAAAACAGCTTGTTCTGTTTAAGATTGCTTTAGAAATTGAAAAGTAATTAGATTCAGTTTGTCACTGGAACAGGCAGATGCCAAGTATGAGGACATAGAGGGGCCAGATTAATTTCATGAGTGCTACGGTTCTGTTTTTCAGAAAGGAACCTTAACCCTACCTCCTCATTGTAGGATGTGGTGGGGTCTTTGCTAGCATTTTAAATTGTTTATGGCTCTCAGCGCAGACCTGAAAGCTGCCTTCCATTTGTTTTAGTACTTGAGTGCAAATTCTGTATTTTTTAAAAATCTAATTAACATTCTGTGGAAGAAGCCCAGCCAAATTTTTTCAGTACAGTCTTTCCTAAAATCTGTGTTTTCTCATGTTTGGATTCTGCATGTTGAATTTTGATGCTGTTGTATCTACTTAACTTTATAACAATTATTTGCAATATCCATGTGTTTGGGGAAAAAAAAAAAAAGGAAAAAAAAAAAAAAATCCCCAGGCCCTACATAGTTACTGTGAGCTGATGAAAATGCTTATGTCAGATTTCAAACAATGAGGAAGGGATAGAAACGATCAAGGAAATGAAAAGAAAATGAGTTTCTTGGAAGTTCACTGTTTTTTTTATATAAATTACTTAGAAAATTTTAAACCATTGATCTAAACTTCTCTGCCTTTCAGAAATAGAATTGCCTTTTTAAAAAGGCAACATCAAGACAGTTTTCACTTTTTAAAAAGGTTTTTATTATTTAAATAAAATATTTTTTAATATTACACTCCTTAGAACTTTTTTAAGAGGTGTACACCGTTGTAAAGATTATGAAAAACCAAACCTGTATGAATTCCTCATATCAGAAAGAAGGGAATAATTGTAGTTTTGGTGTCTTATAGCCTTCATGGTGTTTTCAAAAGCTAACGCAAAGAGAGGGCTAGGAATGTTAAATGCAGGTGGCAGAGGCAGTAGCAAGGTCACGGGACGAGGAGTCAGAAAATCTAGATTCTATTCTTGGCTCTCCTGCTGACTTGTTGCCGCACAAGTTCTCTGCAGCTCAAGATCCCCATACACAACGTGAGGCATAATGATACTTAATTTTGGAGAGTGTTTAGAGCTCCGTGGGTGAAGACTGCTAAGGACTGTAATTGAATTTCTCTCCTGTGGAGAAAGCCATGAGCCAGGACAAAATAATAATAATAACAATAATTTATGGTATTTTTGTTGATTTATTTTACTAAAGGATTTATTAATTTGATGTATGTAACACAATTAAGTCTTCTGGAGAAAATCTGACCTTGCTTTTTTATGTAACAATGCCTGCTTAAGAGGCACACATCTATAACTAATGTTTTTAAAGCAGTGTTACTAATACAATATTTATTCATTCAAAGGGCTCCAATTCAAACATGAAGAACAGAGATACTGGCTCACCCACTCAGGTAAATGCAGAGCAGCCAAGCAAGAACAAAAATCCTAATATAACGTGGCTCTGTGAGGAAGAACCCTTCAGTGACATAACCACTTCATCTTACAAGAAACCCCTTTATGGCATCTCACACAAAATTACAGAGAAGAAGAACCCGCCAGGAGCAGAGCAGTTTGCCTCTTACGACTTGTATGAGAAAATCAGCCCCAGCAGTCCCTCACATCTTCGGACGTTGAATGACCAACGCAAAAGGGACTCTGCTGCAGCCCTTGCTGCAGCGGCTGCCGCTGTAGAGTCTGACCCAAATATATATTCTTTGATACAGAAAATGTTTTTCACGCTTAACACTCTCAGCTCCAATATGACCCAGCTTCACAGTAAGGTGGACCTGCTGTCTCTGGAGGTGAGCAGAATTAAAAAGCAAGTCAGTCCAGTGGAGTGTGTGGCAGATTTCAAGCCTCCCCCCGAGTACACACTGACCTCTGCAGAGCTCAAACAGCTCATGGATCAAAGCACATCAGGTGGAGACCTCGCCTGCCGGTTACTGGTACAGCTCTTCCCAGAGCTCTTCAGCGACGACGAGTTCAACAGGAGCTGCAGCGCGTGCGGCTTTCCTAACAAGAGGAAGCTGGAAGCTCTCCATCTGCAGCTTATCCGTAGCTACGTGGAAGTTTGTTATCCTTCTGTGAAGAGTACGGCTGTGTGGCAGGTGGAGTGTTTGCCTCAGCTCAACGATTTCTTCAATAGATTTTGGGCTCAAAGGGAATTGGAAAATAATTCACAGAATGTGCAATCATCCAGTTTTTATGAGACCGAACAGGTGGAATCCTCTCATTTTCTTGAGGACAAAGAGCAGGAAGAAACTTTGTCCTTGGACAGGAGTAACGCCATTGCCTCAGACTACATTCTGGATGCTCAGGATCTCAATGAATTCTTAGATGAAGCTTCTTCTCCAGGGGAATTTTGCGTTTTTTTGTTACATAGATTGTTTCCAGAGCTCTTTGACCACAGAAAATTAGCTGAAAGGTACAGCTGCTACGGAGACTCTGGGAAGCAACTGCTGGATCCTCATCGGCTGCAGATAATCCGTAGGTATACTGAAATTTACTTTCCAGATGTGCAAGAAGAGGAAGCCTGGTTGCAGCAATGCGTTCAGCGAATAAACGAGGAACTTGAAAACGTGTATATGGATGGTAGTGAATGCGATCAGTTGAGAGATGACTGTTACGATTCTTCCAGTTTACCAGATGATGTGTCAATCATAAAAGTGGAAGACAGTTTTGAATATGAAAAACCTGGTAGACGCTCAAAAAAAATCTGGCTTGTGCCCATTGACTTTGACAAACTTGACTTTCCCCCTCCCGATTTCGATGTCCCTGTCCCAGATTATCTGTTGAACAAAGAACAGATTAAAAACATATACGAAAGCAGTCTTTCCATAGGCAACTTTGCCTCTCGACTGCTTGTTCTCTTGTTTCCCGAACTGTTTACTCACGAAAACTTACGGAAGCAATACAACTGTAGTGGGTCTTTGGGCAAGAAGCAGCTTGATCCCACTAGGATTAAATTAATTCGGCATTATGTGCAGATACTGTACCCGAGGGCAAAGAATGACAGAGTGTGGACGTTGGAGTTTGTCGGGAAGCTTGACGAGAGGTGTCGGCGAAGGGACACGGAGCAGCGCCGCTCGTACCAGCAGCAGCGGAAGGTCCACGTGCCAGGGCCCGAGAGGAGGGAGTTCCTCAGCTATGCAATAAACCCCGAAAGGTTTCGAGAGGAGTTCGAAGGGCCACCGCTGCCGCCCGAAAGGAGCAGCAAGGATTTTTGCAAGATACCACTCGACGAACTTGTTATTCCTAACCCAGACTTCCCTGTGCCTTCTCCGTATTTGCTGTCTGATAAGGAGGTAAGAGAGATTGTACAGCAGAGCCTTTCCGTCGGAAATTTTGCCGCCAGGCTTCTCGTAAGACTCTTCCCAGAACTCTTTACTCCCGAGAATCTCAGACTGCAATACAACCATTCAGGTGCTTGTAACAAAAAACAGCTGGATCCCATCAGACTGAGACTGATCCGTCATTACGTGGAAGCGGTTTACCCCGTGGAGAAAATGGAAGAAGTATGGCATTATGAATGTATACCGAGCATTGATGAAAGATGCCGGCGTCCTAACAGAAAAAAGTGTGATATACTGAAAAAAGCAAAGAAAGCAAAAAAGTGACAGGCTCTTCAAATTCCTAAGACTTTGACCACTAAATTATTGTCAGGATTATGCTTTGTTTTAGACCGCGGGGCCTGTTGGGCTGGGGCTGCTCAGCACCCAGGACAGCTGGGCACTACGTTCGTTGCATTTTAGCGCGTGTGCTGCATCTATGTGGGCACTGCGGCAGTGGGAAGTGGCTTAGTACGTTTGTGTACATGGGTAATGATCGTAAGTCATTGGTGACAGAGCTATTAGTGACTCATCAAGAGCATGGCTTTCACTGGTGCAAGTACATGTACTGAAACTGTATTATTCCACTCCCCATTTCTGCATCTTCCTTTTTTACCACTTTCTAATAACAAAGATTTTTTTAAAAAAATCATGGTGCTCTTCAGGGGCAGTATTTCATTTTACCCTTATACGCAGTCATGTTGGTTCATTTGGAGTTTGAAATTTAAACTTGATAGCAGTCTACAAGACTAATGGGTTTTGAAAGTGCCATTTGCATTGAAATCATTGAAATGTCTGACTTTGCTTCTACAGCCATCGCAGCTTTACATTTGTTTTGTTCTTATTGATACTGAGATACTGAGAATAATAATACCGTGTCAAAGAATGGGTCAGAGTGGTGTAATTTCCATTTTTAACTGTTTCCCACGTTTTGTTTCTGAAAATTCTAAGAACTGAACTATGGAAGAACTGAGAGGCGAGCATAGGCGATGTGAACGTTTCTTTACATTGGCACCACTAACTTGATCCTGCCCCTGTGAGTTTTATTTGTTGCCCAGTGTCATGGTTGAATGACTAAGGATGGCTTGTGCGAGTAGAACCAGCAGCACAGACCCCAGCCTGCACCCATGGAATGTATTGCCATTGCCTGCCTGCCATTCTGTAAAATAGCAAGGACAGCAACAACAATAGCAAACAAAATAAGCAACAAGGACTTAGGAAAACTTTAGACCTTACTCTGTCAAGATCATGATTCCAAAGGTTTCCAGTATCAACATCAAATTGCATAAATAAAAAGCATGTGCAAAGATTAGTTTTGTGATGGAATTAAGTGCTACGGGATCCCCACGTGTGAGCTGTGGTAATGTAACTCACTTTGCATCAGCGTGGCACCGTCTGGATTTTTCAGATGTAGGAATATTGAGCTCGCTCACTTAGCCAAATTGATCTAGTGTGATTAGTAGCTATTTGGAGACATAATTGTGTATGTATAACTTAGGTTCATACAGTCAAGTTTGCATCATTAACACTTTCAAATGTAACAAAGACCACCCAGAACCCACTGTGACGCTGCAACATGATTTGTCACTGGAGAGCGCTGCTTTAAAACGAGCTTTCCTCTTTTTTAACGGCGATGTGAAGGGGGAGAGAGAGTCAGACGTGCATTTGTAAGGCAGTAGAGTCAGTCACTGCTCACTGACCATCGCTGGAACTCCTCGGAGCAATTGTTGATGTTCTCTGTGGTCCTTTTTAATTGTTCCTAAATGGGTCACGGTATCAAATTTTAAGTCTGTCCCAATGTAACTTTCTATTTTAGCATTTGTAAGAAAGTACAAAAATACTTGATATTTTTACTTCAGATTTTTAGAATTTATTGTTCTTAGAGTCATATCGATCCCTCCCTTTAAAAAACCAAACAAAACGTTTTTTCCTAATGGCGAGTACTAGCAAAAGTATAGTGTGTTAAACCAGGAGTAAATCCCAATAGTTAGCATTTGCTCATTTTCCCCCCGTGCTAGCAACATTCTAAAGAATGTATGAAGAAAGTCATGAATGTATTAAATGATGCGCTGACACTGTGTCTATCTAAACATTTCCTCTTGGCTTAAATAATAGCCGACCATGCACAACATGGATAGCAGAGCAAATATGGCTATACTAAAAGGAAAACATTTTACCAAAGATAAAGAACTGAGACCACAATGTCTGCATCCTACCTTTCATTTTAGGGCATAAATTGAGCCAAGAAACCAAGACGTTTTCTCTTGTAATTGTATGCTACCTAGCGCCTCTGTGAAATCTTTTACATGCACTTTGATGGGAGATGTAAAATCACAGAAAATATCAACAACCTGTTGCAAACGCCTGACCAGATGGTAAGAAGTGTGAAATGCAGCTTTCCTATTTTTTCTTGCCTTGATGTCATACATGTTTCACCACTAAGTGACGCTGAAGCTCCCAAAAGAAGTCGGTAGACTTTTGTACAATTGGCAGATGTTACTAGCTAGCATGCAAATTTAAGACATACTGGCTTTTACTGTAGATGTTGACATTTTGCAGTGTCTCCTGATAAGTCTAAAATCAGTCCGGTTATCTTACATACTGATCAGTGAAAGAGCAATTTTCAGCTTTTAAAATGGCATTTTCAGGAGTGGGTACAGAAAAATCCTCACTGTTTTTTCTCGTAACTTCTGTCTGATTGCTGTGTACATTCCTTTCATCTCACTGTTCACGGTCCTTCATGGTTTGTTTGATTGTATGCTTTGTGACTGATATCAAGAAAAAACAGACATGCGGATAGTGACACAGTTCACTAAAAAAAGCTCTTGCAGTGCATCTGAAGTACAGCCACCTCATCCAGTCGGTCTGTCCTGTAAATAAATTAAAGGTATATTATTTTCATACAAGAGGAATGCTGTCTGGTGATTGCCTGAGTACAGTTACACGAGCAGATTTTTTTCCCCTGTAGAGGCTGTTACCGAGATCTGAGATAAACTTAGCAAGTCGGACTGCATACGTGAATGAGAACATCCTGCTTTGCTGCAGCCATTTTTTCTGTCTTTCAGACTTCTTGCCCTCTTCAGAATAGTAGGAAGATTGCTAGATAGTAAGATGTCAGGAAGATACGTAGCCACACACGCACTGACTTCCTATGGAGGACATTCCTTCCTGCCTACCAGGCCAGCACCCCCCGCTCAGGCGACTGTCAGCTCCACTTACAGCTTCAACGCCTCTGGGTAAGCACTGGGTGTCTGCCTCACCTCTAACAGCATCCTGAAAGGAGCAGCCTAGTACACCATAGCACTGCACAAATGAAAACCTCGCTTAGAAGCTCTGCAAAAGAGGTAGAACAAAACATCAAAAGGGAGATGAAGCACGCATTAGTTTATTGCCCGCTGACTGCCTTCAGCTGGCATAGTTAGCAGGTTTCAAATGAGGAAGGTCTTCACCTGAAGTCAACCGCTTTGTTATGCTAATACGTTACAGCCACCAAAGGTTTCATGTTCTAAGAAATATTTGCAACTGCTCTTATCTTCAAAGTGCACGTAATATATTCCTAGATGCATTTTTTGAGTGTCATTCATCTCTTTTTCATTATTGTTTGATATTTATGTTACAGCAGTGAGAAACAGGCGTGCTTGACACTACAAAGGCACACTAATCTCATGCTGGAAGGGGCTGATATTAATTCTACAGCCCCAGGAAACACAGAAAATGATGTGCAGGTTTTGTTGATAATTTGTTTTTATTTAGCTTTTGTTTCACTGATTAAAGGGATGTGAAACAGCTGGAAAATTCCACGTCTCAACCTTGCCTGGACTGAGGTAGAGGCATTAGCTGACAGGTGTTCTTACTTACAGAGCACATTTCAGTTGATTGCATTCAAAATCTGTGGGAGGGTGGCTTCAAGCCTATGATTTTCCTCAGTAAATCAAGTTCTACTGCTGTCATTGCCAGAATTTCTTTACTTCTTCTGTTTGACATCGTGATTTTTTATTTTTTTGCCATTGTCATGGCTATTCAGTTGGCACCAATGCAGGTATGTTTTTTACCTCATTAACATTCTGAGGGGAAAAAAAAATTAAGTGCACTCAGAGTTGCTTGAGTTGTTGAAACGATGTTTTTGTGCCCTCCCTCAGGACTGTTGTTGCTAAAGTTGAGAAAGAGATCCCCATCTAGATGTCTTCATTCTTTCTGATTTCTTGTCCTAGTAGAAGTGATAAGTTGCTAATACGTACAGTGCTTTTGAAGCCTTTATCTTTACCCTTCCTGTTATAGGAGTCATTCATGTTAGCTTCCCACTGGTAGTGATGGTTGTAATTTCTTACAGAAATTTCTTAGAGGGTGCACGATGCTCGTGGTCATCTCTGTATAAGTGCTGCTCTGAGGGGCGGTCTCCTGCAGCAGAACACCAGAAGCAAGCTCCAAACAAAATCAAAATCCCATCGTATTTGAAATATTTTCCCTATAGCTCATCTGACTGGCAGGAGATCAGCCCCTACGCTGTATTACTCTCATCCCTTTCTGTTGTCGTCGTTTTCTAGATGGTGTCTCTGAGTTGGTGGTCACCTCAGGACAGGCCCAAGGGGTGGATGGGCCACTGCTCGTTCCGTTTCCTGCTCTGCTGCCTGGTGTGCCTGCAGTCCCCACTGAGCGGTTTTCTGTCACTAACAGCAAGCTGAAAGGTCCAAAATCCTTTCAGAAAGGGAAGAGCTGTAATAGAGACGAAATAAAGCTGTTCCAGAGAATAGAAAAAATGGGCAAAATCATGATGTGTCCAATCGCTCTAAGATTTGTGTTAGTAGATGTAAGCAAAACAAACGGTGATTGTCAAAGACTGGAGCAAGATCAGCTAATTAGTATCTCCCCACACACAAACGTCAAATAATGGTTCCCAATTTCCTTCACAAATTTCATTATGGCAAAACAACAGTTTGTCTTTGTTCCCAGAGGCATTTTGTAGCGCTGTGTGTTGGAGCCGTGGTGCTGAAGCTCACGTGTTCCTCCCATGGTCACACTTCAGGCTCGTGTCGCTCCAGAGAGCTCCAAGGTAGCGTGTTAGCATGATCTACAACTGTTTCCTGTCAAAAGAAAATCCCGAGGTGCATGTCAGCAGCAGGCATGAGTCTACTCAATAGGATCGCATCCTGCTCTTGAGATTTTACCCCTTGTGTAAAACCTGAAGTCTGATTTTGAGTCAGGTAATGCTGTCCCTCATTTCTCTTGCTGTTTCTCCTTGTTTCAAGAGTTCAATACCCTGGGGTCTCCTTGAAGTGCTTCTCTGTAGGTGTGTTGGATGCTCTAGCACTGGAAATGAAGATTTTTTTACTTTCAGCAGAACCCAGATTTGTGCTGCTCCCCCTACCACATGCAGCCCTTTTCCCATGTGTGCCTTCACAGGCTGACCATCGCGCCGAGCACTGTTAACTGTCTCATAGGAGCTGAAGGTGAGCTGTTCTGAGGTGCCATTACGGGAGAAACAAACAACAGGAACGTGTTGGTGCTACTTTTGTCCCTATGGAAAAAGTAATTGCCTGCTCTTTTGTGGAGCAAGGGGAGGCAAGTGATTAAAATCTCCCTCTCTCTATTGGTGTGTAGACAGCAGAATGGAGGGAGCATTCAGTGGTGACCAGACTGATGCTTCTGCCAACCGCAGCCCCGTTCTGCGGTCATCTTATAGAATCATGGAAACCCAAGGTTGGAAAGGACCTACAAGATCATCTAGTCCAACCATCCTCCTATCACGATTACTACCCACAGCTGGCTGATGCCTGTGTCCTGGAGCAGGGAACTCATTACAGCAGAAGGCAGAAGAAGCGATCACTTACGGGAGCCCATTTCACTGTCCATATCCTGAACTCTGAGCAGGAAGAAAAGCATTTCTGGTCTCCCACCGCTCAGTATGTGGCTAGTGGCAGATTCTCTATTGAGAAGCAGTTGATCGCTAGAACATTGGCTCAACCACCTCTTTCCAGTTTTCCATCCTCCCTCACCACGTTTGAACATGTTATTACATAGACTCCATCATTGTAAAGTCATGGCTGATGACAGCAGGATGCATGTCTGAGTTTCAGGTAAGTTTTTGTATGATGTCACCTTTGAGCCTACTTGAAGGTCCAGCGATGTGGCTGTGGTGTGCCTGTGCCTATATCTCCCAGACAGCGTGCTAGATCTGCTCACCTGGCACTCAGGTCAGTCATTAGCCAAGCCTTGCCTTTCCTTAGCTCCTGGTCTAAATCTCTAAAAGCTGTAGAAACTATTCAACAATACCAGGCCCCAATAAAAATCTCTGATCGGCAGAGAAGCCCATCCAGGGCAGATCAAAGTAGCCAAGCAGAACAACTGCTCACTTTCCTGCTGTCATGGTTTTCCTGAGATCACCCTGCCTGTGATCGGAGCTTTATTATTTTCTAAACCAAACTGGTACAGTTCTCCCTTCAACCATCTCAATCCTGAAGCCACAGAGCATGCTCTTATCCATCATAAGACTCCTCAGGAAGTCTTCCTTTCTTTTCCCTTACATCCACCTTTTTCATTAAAAAACAGTTTTTGGTGGCAGTTGTCATTAGGAGAGAGCTAGGTCTTTACAGCAGGCTCTCGTCTACTTTGCTTCCTAAGAGGCTCTTCAAGAACTTCAGATCTGAGCTTCTGCCCTAATGCTGTATTCTGTCCAACTCAAGAACTGGCCATGCCAGCACCAACAGCTTTCAGTGATGCACATCTTGGATGCCAAGCAGGTGTAGGCTGCTTTTGTTGTTCTTCATGGAATCACAGAACAGCCCAGCTTGGAAGGGACCTCAAAAGATCTTCAGATCCGACCTTCCTTGGAAAAGGGAGCCTAGATGAGCTTATTCAGCACCCTGGGGAGCACCCAGTTGTCTTGAAAACTTCTGGTGATGGGGACTCTGCCACCGCCCTGGGGAGGTTGTTCCAAGGACTGTTTGTTTTGACTGTAAAAAAATTCTTACATCAAGATGAAACCTTGTCCTCTCCATGTGGCTCCCTGCAAAGAGAGAGAGCACCTCTGTCCTCTTTGTAGCCACCCTGTAAAGTACTGGAGTACTGCGATGAGCCCCTGTGAGCCTTCTCTTCTCCAGAGCAAAAAGGCCTAAAACTACTTCAGCCTCTCTCACAGGGCAGGTTCTGCCCCTTGAGCGCATTTGTGGACCCTCTCCAGTCCTCATGGAGGTCACAGGCACTGCGACTGTATGTGCCAATGAACACCTGAAGGCACACAACAGTTGCTGACCAACAGCTGGAGCCGATGTTACTCATGACAAGTCTTTCAACTCGTGTCCCTCAGCATCCCTGGAGGTAAGGGGATGCACGTAGAACAGCAATGGCGAGTGGAACTGGGGAAGAGAGGATGCACCTCATCTACTTCCACAGTGCTGGGTGCAAGCTGCAACAAGTAAGTACAGCAAAGACAAACACCCCCAGTGAACTTAGAGCCTTCCATGTTCCCTTCTGAGTGTTTCCAGTGATGAATACAACAGCTTGCTTTCACTTCTGCAGTTTGAGGATCACCATGGTCCTCGAGGGAAGTTTTCCAGGAACATGTCTTCTTGAGAACCGATCTTTTAAAAGGTCACTGTGGCTTTAAAACATTAACTAGGCATTTATTTGTCACCTACATCACAACACCTACACAGTTATAAAAAAAAAAAAAAAANCTCAGTGCAACAGCACAGACTTGTAGTTCTGTCTGAAGGGAGCTAGAAATGATTTTAGATAAAGCAACCAGCAGCCTCCACATCTGAGGCTACAGACAGCAGCAGGGACAGATTTCAGGACTATGCAAGAAAAAGTGGCCCGGTGTATGCTGCTGCTGCTGCTTTATCTGGGCTCTCTCTCTGCTTCCTTCTGGGCTCTTCAGAGCCAGCAGGGAGCAGGCTGTGGGCTGGACGAATGCTCCTACCAGCCAGCTGCATACACACACCTGGATGTGGCTGTTAAGCATGTATTAACAGAATAAAAGCCCTGGCTGCACCACAGCTCATCCAGTAAGTTGTTCCTGTTGGAGGAAACGTATGTTCAACATCACAAGCGTGGGTGATTACTCGAGGTGCCTGCTCTGAGTCGCTATTTTCCTGTAGTAGTGCAGACGCGTGCTTTTAATCACAGTGTTGTCTGACCTTTGCTCAGGTCTCTACAGCCACCTCATGACAAATGCTCAAATGCCACACTGCAATCAGTACGTGGCAAGACGTGAGATTTCATCTTCCTCTGCACGGTTATTGGAGTGGTGACAATTAGCACTCTGCGCCTCCTCACCGAGCTGCCTTCGCGAGAGGAGAGAGCATCTCTGCCTTGAGCAATCCTCCGTCACTCTGAAGTTTCCTGCTTACAAACAGGCAGCTGCAATCACTATATTTTTGTATACACAGCAGCAGCGTACACAAGCACAGAGTCGGTGCTGTTAACCAGGATCAAACCAGTAATTAAAAAGGAAGCAGTGTTACCTAATCTTTTTCTTAATCCAAACTATTTAATGAAGCTAGAAATAAAGCTAAGGAAGCAGTTCCGCTTGTTGTGGGGTCAGCTTTAATATAATCTGATTAACAAAACCAGACAGCAATTAAACAGCAATCAAATTATTCTTTATTGATTCATCACGTATAACCTCTGTGAGGAAACTGCCTGGAACTACACGGGTTGGATGCTTTATCCCACAGTATCATGAAACAAAACTAACAGCAAAAAGCGACGGGCTTTTATCGCAGGAACACCGATGTACACAGCAGAGGGAGAGGACGTTCTGACACAAACCCTTAAACAAGGGTACTGGCATTTTGTTTAACCAAAATTCATCTTTAACAGCAAATGATACGGTCTTCTGCAAAAAGTCTCATGCTGCCACATGCAACCCCCTGCTACTTAAGTACATCCTGCTTTGGCACCTTTAAGTTTTTCCAGCGTCTCAACATTACTCTGTATTTGTCGCTCTCAGTCTTGTCAGACACTTTTTTTAAGACTACCCGCATCACCACAGCGGTTCCTGTTTCTTTATCTTCACCTAGTAAGAGATCCAGCGTGTCACCAATTTTCACCTGGAAACAGAAAGGGAAGATGAGCAATCTCACGCATTCTCTGGAGAAAGCAAATTCCCGCAGTCCATGCAATTTTAGTTTTGTTCCTTTCTTGCCATTTATTCTCCTTAATCTCCCAGGAGGAGGCAGGAAGGCTGTCCCACACCCACCACAGGCCCTCCAGCTGCGAGCTTTCGGAAAGCCCTGGCAATAAGCACCTAAACGTCTCCTCGTGACCTTCTCTGCCAGGAGTTTTGCCCTTTCTGTTTTACAGCTGACACCTAACCCCATGCAAAAGGTATCATGTAGGTTTTTTAACTGAAAAGCGTTTCCTGCCGATCTCTTTCTATCGATACAGACCCAAAACAGCAAAATGCAAATTTTCTCCCTCCTTCCTTCAACAAACACCTTAAACTGTTTTAAAGAGCAGCGTGCCGGTCACTTTCAAAATGCCCCTAAAATCCCCCAAAGCAGTCTGCCTTTAAAAACCAGCCCTAACTTCAGGGGGTCAGGAACTCCAACTTCTCTCCTTACTGGCTCCTGACCACAGCAATGCCACCTGGGATCACCCTCCCCTGAAGGTCACCATTTGGGAGAGCTCTGCTGTGAAGGAGCACGATCAACCCTGGGCCTGCAACCCTCCTGGCTCTTCTGGATGTGCTTGTGTGCTCTGTTACAGACAAAATAACCTCTCCTGGGCCACCCCAGTTTCAGCCCCTTTCTATCATCAAATTTGCTCTTTAATCACGTGCCTGCTCCACCGATACTTCTGATTTACTCAATGCTGCTCCATCAGCCTCACATCTATCACCGCTTCCTTTGTAATTTACAGAGCTCCGTCCTTGCTGCCGCCTGCCTTCTCCTCGCTTTCGCCCTTCGGTCTCAACACCACAACTCCTCTCTCTGCTTTAGGGAGCAGCCTCTCACCCCGGCAACCACAGCCACGCACGCACACAGCTGGAAGCGGTGTTAGCAATGCCATTCACCTCTGCAGAGCGCTTTAGCGGCTGCCTCTTCTGACCCGGGCAAAAGGAGGGAGAAGAGGTCACGCCTGAGTTATTTTCTTGCACTGTATTAAAATATTTAAATTTTAAAGAGTCTTACAGTTCTACTTTTCTTCCATAGTTTTTCTCCATTCAGCCTGAGTTCATTATTGTAGAATGCATCTTCTACTTTACTGAAGAAAAACAAGGTTTTATTGCATTTACAGTACGCAGCAGAACAAATGCAATTGTTTCTTTGCAGATACACAAGAAAACCATTCACGCGCACGGCATCTTTCCGCAACTCCAATCTAAGCATAAAGGACACACTTATTTTAGGACAGGACAGACCTGAACGGGGAGCAAAGAAGCCTTTTGCAGTTACTAAATGAAATAGTGGAGCATGGATGCTCTGTGCTACAGGTGCAAGCAATGAAGTGCTGCTTATACAGACTTGTTTCCTGATGTCCAACAGACAACGTCCTCTGCCCTGCAGCCACCATTTAATTAAGTGATCAAGTTACGCCAGTGTTCTGACACAACAACACTGCAACGCAGGGCGTCTGCAGGCTGCCTCAGAGCAGGCTTTATGACACCGAGTGCATTACTTGGCACAGCACGGTGTGTTCTCCTCGTGTTAAATAAATGGTAATCAACAGAAAATGCCTGAAACAAACGAGAACACCCAGCCCCTGCTTTTAGGCGGTCAGAACAGCTCTATCAAAAAATGCGGAGTTATTCTGGCAGTAACGGGTACCAAAGCTCAGCCTGCAGACCCAGGACACCCCCCTCACCAGCAGGATTCCTTCCATACTTACTTCCTCGCAACGTCTAGGCCAGCTTTTAGGACCACATCGTATCGAAGAGACTGCACGACTTTTTCAAGATCTTTGTAATCTTTTACTACGTTGGGGTCATTTTCAAAGTTATCTTCCAAATCACTTTCTTGTTCTTCTGCCTCATCCTCCTCCTCCTCCTCCTGTACAGTTTGTCTGTTCCTTTTAGAGCTTTTGCTACTTTTGTTCCGCAGAGAGAGTACTGAGAGATACTCTGGAGAAAGTCTGAGCGCACAGAGTTTTACTGGGGAAAAACTAAAACATCTTCTGTCCTTTGCTGTGCTTGCTTGACAGCTACAGAACACGCTGCTTCTCCACGAGGGAAGGAGTTTATTAGAGGGGAACCTCTCCCACAGTCCAAACCAGACGTTCAGTTTTCTAAAAGCCGTGACGGGGAGCCTGAAGGTGGTCATAGCACACCCTGAAACGAAACAAACATTCAGAGTTAACAACAAGCGCTGCTGGTCGGATTTCTCCAGGGACGGCACAACAGTCACTGCAGCGACATGGAGACCAGATCCCCCTTCAGATCCTCTGGAAGCACCCGGCGATACGGGCACCTTGCCGTGCCTCTCCCATCAGCTTTTACTATGGCTCCATGTGTGTGCAGACACCTATTTGCCTCCTGAGATTGGGGTTTGTTTAACCCACAGCTGAGCGCACTGTGCTGAAACCAGCATGAGATCTGTGCGTGTTCAGCTCTGGCGGGGCAAAGGCTGTGACTGCTGCCGAGGGGAACAACCACAGCCCCACCGCTCTCCTCTTCTCGCAGCAATTTAAACTATATGAGATCTAGCTGAAAATTCAGGACGGTGCAATCCTCACTGAGGATTCTGGCTCTCCTCAGGGTGGGGACACATTCCTGGAAGAGATATCTGAACACGCCAACAGTCGCTACTTCAGCTGTTGCTCTACACCTGCCCCCTGGGGGCTGCCAGGCCCCGGGCACGGGGCTGACCCTGTACCGAAGGTCTCGGGGAACGCAGGGCCGGGGACACGGCCGCCTCCCCAGGGCCCANGTGCGGCGGCTGTGGGGCTGAGGGCCGTGAGCGCGGCGCTGGGCGGCTGTGCCAGGGCCCGGCCGACCGCTGGTGGAGAACCTTTCCCGACTGCTGGTTTTGTTTTCTTCGCTGTGCATATTTTCATTTTTTAATCTCTCTTTACACACGTTTTCAGTATGCGGTGTGGTTTTGTTTGGAATACGGTGGTTTGGGGACAGGGCGTAGCAGGCGCGGCGCTGCGTGCGGTGTCTGAGCAGTGCCGCTGCGGGCAGCCCCCGCTTCCAGTGACTCCTCACGGCCGTTGCTGCTTTCCAAATCTCACAACGAAGCACTCAGAAGAAATTATGTTAGTATTTTTCATCTAAGCTGGATTTTGCGTACCTCCAGTTTTCCCTTTACAGTGACTGCTGGAAGTGGAGAAGTTATCCAAGTCCAAACGTTCCTCCTGCCCTGAGGCTTCTCCACGTAAACCCAAAGATGCCAGACTCCCTCCTCTGTCATTTCCAGAGCCGCTTGCTGCTGCCACAAGACCAAACCACGGGCACCTCAGTGGCAATGGCCAGTGTGTGTTTTCCGCCCCTCTACCCACGTGGCCCAAACCAGAAAACAGGAAATGGAAACTTCTGCCTGGGGAAATGCCTCCAGCAGATGTCCAGGTCTCAACCACCGATTAATTTGGAATTAATTAATTAATTTGGAAGGCTCAGCCATGATGGCTGTCTCATCCCAATCACTCTGCATCCTGGGATCCCCGTGTCTTTATCTTTGTCACTTCCCTTCACGTTGCATTTCCCTCTTCCCCTCCACATCTCCACTGCTGGGGGCAATCCACAGCCCCCTCTCTTCGGAGCTCAGGCACTAGGCGAGCTCCATCCCTCCTCCTGCCTTCTGCCAGCTTTCCCTTTGCCATGCCCCCCTCACACCTCCCCTGGTGCCTCTGAATGCCTCAGCTTTGGGGAAATTCTCCATGTCCACACATAACGGGTACAGAGTGCAGCCACACCAAATGGGCAGCGTCTTGCCCGGATGCGAAGGGCTGGACAAGGTTCAGGGTAATTCTGGCAGATGGAAGAGCACCTCAGCTTTGAATTTCTACTTTAAAATGCCCTTCACCTCACCTGGCAGAGCAATCCTCCCTTGGAAACTTACCAGCAAGTATGGCAAGGGAGACGGCCGTGAAGCTACTGCTGCCCCGCAGCTGTGCAATTAGCGTGGGCATCATCCTGATTGCTTGATTTTACACCTGCCTAAGTTTTGTCATAAAACATTTGAAACAGAGGTTTTTATGTCAGGGATATTTTGTAGCCTTTGCAAAGCTATTTCCTCTCCTTGGAAGCCTCACTGGAAAGGAAGCTGCAAACATTTTAATGTGTTTTTATACTTTGAATGTTCCAGTGCCCAGGTCTGTGAGATTCTGACCAATCTCAGCTGGGAATACAGCTATTAGCTTTTTTGTGCTTTCCATCCGTATGTCTGAAAATACACATACATCCTTACTGAGGAAAAAGAAAGTTAGTAAAAGTCAATTCCTTGCATTCATAGCGACACATTGGTCAGAATAGAAGATGCATCTCTGAACAGCAGGGATTCCCTGAGCAGGATTGCTAGCTGCCCTATGGAAAACAAAACTAAAATCCTAAAAACCAACCAATAGTTTTCCTTACACCTCACTCTTTTCAGAGTTCTTAGAACGTGATTTCCCTCAGGTAGGATTAAAGTCATGTTCTAATTTTGCTAGAAGTAATGTAAGCTAAGAGTTACTCAGAGTAAACACAGATGCAGGTATCGGTGCCTTTCGAGGTTAGTCTGGCATTACACATCTTCATTGCCTCCTCACACTGAAAGGCAAGCTAGAGAACTGGCCTAAAGTCTGTCTGTCCTCTGTGTTGCTCAAATACAGTGATGCAGTGGTCCCTTCCAAAACCAGAATGCAATCAATTCCCGTTTGGTGTCCTTTCCTGCAGGCCTTGCAGTCTGCAGGAGGTTAATTGCATTGCATTCAGGTCCTTCGCCGGCCATAGAGAAGATGCAACTTGGCTGCCAACAACAGGCACCGTGTGTCTGGCTGTCTCCCACTGCGCAGCCCCAAACACAGCCGCCACCTCTGTCACACCTGCTTTGTTTCCCAGTCCAGCTGCATGGACACCTGCTCCAGTTGTTCTAGTTAGAAGATATATCACATTGCTGTTTTGTCTCTGCCAGACCTTACCAGGGTTATTGCTGGGATCCATTCAGCCCCGAGCTATAGAGGAACTCCAGTGTCACACGGGTCTCCTTGTCATCAGGTTCCTCTTTGTCACAGAGTAAGAAGAGCCATGAAAGCCCTCAGCTTTAGGGTTTGGGCTCCAGCTGTGTGGGGTCTCAGCAACTCCCAGCCTGGGTTTATTAGGTGCCTTTTTTAATGACCAAAAAGAAAAAAATGAAGGCTTTCATTTTAATTATATCAAACTGTAGTAGTAACCAGAATACTCAGACCGGGTCAAGATCGCAGTGTAATTTATCTCTTTTTCCAGTTTGCCATTAGATGGCAGTGAATAGCTCCCTGTCAAAGCTCCAGCAGCTCAGGCTGCACGCTCAGAGCTTTGCTCAAAAAACACGGTAACCACACACGTATCAGACAAGTATGTTCTTCAGGCTGCTTTCAAGTGATTTTAAGTTTTTTTTTTTTTTAAATCATATGGCACCTCAGCAACATACAGTTAAAAGCTTCAGCTTTGACAAGAAACAGTGATCATTCACCTCTGGCAGACCGCTGCTGCTTTTTTATCCTCTTGAAGTGAGAAATCAGTCAGTCTGATAACCCCACGGTGCACTGAGGAGGTGACCGGCCAGTGTTCTATGCATATGTATATGGCCTGGGAAAACAGTGTCCCCGTGTGAGCACCGCCTTTAACTTTGTCCATATTCATTTGAATAATGAGCTACCTCTCATTACCTCATTATCTCATTACCTGACCGCTAATTCACCTCTTCCAGTGTTACATACCAGCTGTAACTGCGTACATGTTCTCTTCTCTTAGTCCACAGCCTGGAGACAATTCCTCTAGCTTGTTGCTTGCATCCAGGCTGTGTCCAAAGAACCCTACCACCTCTTTCTCGGTAGCACATCTCAGAAAGCTAATCCTTCCTGCAGCAGAGGCTCCTTTTCTGGTCCTTCCACTGCTGCCATTCCAGCTGGCACACTGCTCCAAGCTGCTTTGCCTTTTTCACACATTTCCCCATACCACCTACTGTGCCATTGTTACTACAAAACATTGTGGTTTTTTCTCTATAGGATTCCTTTAGTGTCTCCAGCTCCCATGTACACTGAAACTTGGCCCTGTCTCTTTCCTTACTGACTCTTTGAGCTGCCATTTCATCTCCTCCAACAGCAACAGCGTTATGAATTTCTGTCCCTTTTTCCTGCAGCCACTTTGTTATCCTGCACACAGAATCCCTTTCCAGAGGTGAGCAAGGTCTCGGCCCCTTTCCTTGCAGCCAGTCTGTCTGTTGAAAACTCGTCTTAGACATCATTGACGAATAATTAGATGAGTCCGGGAAGGCGGATGTTTCAGGCATTGTTTTTCATTTCTTTAAGTGATGGAAATATAGCCACTTGCTAAGGTAACATTCATTTTTTTGTTCATCCTTTTCACTACCTGACTAATTCAGCTTTTATCTGCCTGTCCTCTTTTGCAACAGAATGTCTCATTGAGCCATAATCAGAAAGAAAATCAGGGAGGCAGTGCTGACTGCTCTGACCACTGCTAAAGAAACTGATAGAAGCCATCTGAATAAATCATGCCATGGTGACCCATCTAAACCAGAAATTTCTTGACAGTGAAAATCAGTGTTACATCAGTGGCTAAGTATGTGAGAGGAAAGACAGTAGCTTCCTCTGGTTAGCCTGGCGTTCAGTCCAGCTACCCACAGGTATCGATGGTGCCACTGCTAATTCTTCAACCCCCCAGTTTGGTGAGAGGTTTGCAATGAGATTTTTTTCCTCCTTTCCTTGTTTGCTAATTATGCAAGATACGATGCCTTTGTTTTTGTAGTAAAAGTTAACGCACTGGTTTTTTAACCCAGGTTTCCAGACATTCATTCATTCTGTAGTGAACACAGTTGTGCTGGCTTTGGTTGCTGCTCTAGGATTTCTCTAGCTCCTGCTAACAGTGGTGGCAAATGCAATAAAAAGGAAAAGTAATTCGTTAAGCACTTGTTATTTGAAGCTTACTTATTAGCCAAAACAACTGCATATTCCACGAGCAAATGTTAATGAGTTTGAATTATTTGTCTCCTTCTGTTTTCTCTGTATTCTCCTCAGATTAATAGCTTTACCACTTAGAATGTAACATTCTCTTCTCTAATTGATAGCAACTAATTCAAGATCAACGCATGCACAACTGCAATACAATTAATTTCCAATGAGGGATTTTAGATTGCTCCTCTATTTTGCGTACAATTAAAGTTTTTGCTTGTTTGTTTTGGTTGGTTGGTTTGGTTTGGTTTTTAATGGTTTTATGTTGGGTTTGCTTTTAAAAGCAGAAAAAAGACTGCTTAAAGTACTTCAGCTTTCATTGTGGCTCAGGGACAAGTTACCTTGAGTAGCATGTATAAACATCACCGCATCAGGACAGAGAAGTAATACCAACATAGCATATAGCAAGTTGGGAAGGACCCACAAGGATCATTGAGTCCAACTCCTGGCTCCACACGGAACCACCCAAAATTCAAACCCTATGTCAGAGAATGTTGTCCAAATGTTCCTTGAGCTCCGGCAGCTTGAGGTCGTGACCACTGCCCTGGGAGCTGTGCTGGGGCCCAGCCACCCTCTGGTGAAGGACCTTTTCCTAACACCCAACCTGACCCTCCCGTGTTGCAGTTCCACGCCATTGCACTGGGACTGAGCCATGATTTCTGGCTCCTCTTGCTTGTTCCTCCTGCTGCATGAGAAGATGGTGGAGAGACGTGGTGGAGAAACGTTTCAAATGTCCTTCATTGTACCCAGCACCTCGTGGAGCAGGCTGAAGGATCTCACTAGCACACAGTTCCTCAAAGTTTGGCATGCCGTCCCATAGCTTATCACTGGTGAGCCTGGTTTTATCTCTTCCCCTCATGGTGACATGTTCTGGTCAGCATAGGACACCATTAGAGTCACGGCGCCATGGCTTTCTCACGTCCTGAACGACCTCCCCACCGGGCCCTATGAACAGGGGATCCTGTGGCCAGAACACCAGTCACTCAGCAGCTTGGGACTCAAACGGCAAAGAATTCTGCTTAAGAGGACCATTATTGGAATGTCCCACCGTCTGTGGGAGACACTGAAGAGCTTCCTCAGACAGAGGAGGATGGATCCTCCTCCAGCAAAGAAGCTCCAGTTTTGTGGGAGCAGCAGTGGGTCTGAGCCAATGGACCATTGACACTGCTGATGGCAACATCGAGCCCATGAAAGTGGACCCACCTCCAGAAGAAGAACCGATGGAGGTGGATCCGTCTCTGTCAGGACTGGGCAGACACCATGACATCGTGCCTGCCAGGAGACGATGCCACATCCATCGGCGGTGCACCAGGGGCTCTTGATGTCCATCCAGGCCATTAAGCTCATGGAGGTAGATCCACCTCCAGAAGAAGAACCGATGGAGGTGGATCCATCTCTATCAGGACTGGGCGGCCACCATAACACAGTGCCTGCCGGGAGACATTGCCACATCCATCAGCGGTGCACGAGGGGCTCTTGGCATCCATCCAGGCCAGCTCATTGTTGAGCATGTGACCATCAGCCGGGAGAGCCCCAGCGCCAGCTGCTGCTTCCTATGATCCCTTCTTCCCTGTCCTCCACCCTCATTGAAGACCTCTCATCTGTACTTCCCCGAGCTCTGAGGAAAAGAACAGAACTGGGACTGGTGTCCTCTGAGAGGGTGTGACACGGCAACAGGAGGAGTTGTTGTTCCAAGCCCCTTGGGGCTTCCATGCGAGCCCTGAGGAAGAGGGCAGGGCTGGGACTGGCATCCTCTGTGCTGATATTCTGGGACAACAGGACAAGCCCAGCAGATGGCGAGAAGCTCCCTGCGGCCTCCAGGCGGTGTCAGTGAAGCCATGCAGGCAGCACGTCCTTTGCAGAAGCAGAAGACTTCAGCTTGGACAGGAAGAAGGGCTAAAGCTCAACATGAAGGCCCAGTCCAGTTGCTTCATTAGGACTTCTTCAAAGATTGGCCAATAAACAATTTGAAAAAACAATACAAAATAATAATTATAAGAAGAAATCTTAAAAAAAAAAAAGAAAAGAAAAGAAAGTCAGTAAGTGCCACTCTCTTTTTGGTACTTCAGAGTCTGCATGAGAACTCCTGTGTCCCTTCCCGGTCTCCCCAGGACAGGAATGACTTTACCCTGCAGGGTGAGGGCTCAGCCCAGGCCTCAGGGCTGGGGAGGGGCCCGGGCACACGCAGCCCAGGGCGGGCTGTGAGCGCTGCGTTCAGTCAGCGCTGGGCAAATAAGGCTGAGGGGGGCTGTAGGGCAGAAAGGTGCCCCTGCCTCACGCTGCAGGACGGCACCAAGGGTCGGGAAAAGCCTCGGCAGCCCCCGGCGGTCTCCGGGGGCGGCAGTTGGGGCGGGAGGGCGCTGTCTCTGCCACTTCCAACAGCGGCCCCCACCCAGGGGCCTTCCCTCAGACGAGGGGGTGTGCTTATGTGTGCCCGCCGCCATCCCAATGTGTCTGTAGGCTTCAATACTCCTTTGATACACATTAGAAATAATAATACAAATAAAGGTGCGTTAGGGATGGATGAACTGTCAGGATAATCGTACTGCTTGGAGTCAAAGCTGTCTCATCAATTGACAGTGTCCAGGTCCAGAGGCGCACAGGAACGTGCAAATCACAGAGTAGGAAAATCTGTCTTCCATGGAAGTGTGTCCTTGCAACACTTTCTATTTAAACTCTAGGTTCTAAAACAAAGTGCTCCAACTTTCTCCACACCTGTTTGTCAGAGTTCTCCACACCTCGCATTATGCTCATTGCCTTGCTGCCTCCGCCTGCCCTGTGCCCAAACCAGGTGTTCCCCAGAAAAGGTTAAAAAAATAAACCTTTCAGGGTGCCAAGCGGTTCAATGATTTCAGTCATGAGCAGGAGTGAATTCTGAAATTAAGTACTCTGCAAGGCTGTTTTTATAAGGAACATCTTTTTGATAACTGCGGGTAAAAATCTGCCCAGTCTAGTGGCAGAGAGAATGTAGCAAATAAAGATAAAAAATTACCAAATAATAAACAAAAAAGGGAAATTGAAGAATACTAGATTCAAAAGGCAAGATAAAGGTTTTCAGCTCTTCTTGAGAGAAGACAAAGATTCCCACTGATACCAGAAAAAATGCTCTGTAAGCAGGGCTAAAAAGATAGAAGATCTTGAAATGTGTCACAAATAGAAGAAATCCCGGCAGTCATGAGCTAATGGTGGTGGCTTAAATGACTAATAAGTACACAGAGATTTTCAATGAACATTTTTTCATTTGTTTGGAAAGAAGGACGATGAAAGAATAGTATAAATGCAATCAGGATAAGACTGAATTTTTCATCCACTGGTAAAAGAGGCAATGCAGAACATCATATCCTGCGGGAGAAGTCACAAACTTTCAGAGCTAGTGCTTAAGATACGGCGAGAAGAACCTTATTCAGAGGAACTATTATTCAAGAAATCAGCAAGATCACCTCAAAATTGCAGTAGATGACAAACATTATGATGATGCTGCAAAAGAAAAGATGAATTTCTTTCTGTGCTGCATCAACAGCATTGTTGAATGCCGAATTCACAGCTCTGAAGTAGAGTGCTACTTTGAACTTCATTGTCAGCTGCTTAAAATCTCTAGTCCTTAAATGCAGTGATAGGTAAGATTCACCTGTTCCACAGAAGGCTGATTGAACCCTATGCTGATTGTTAGATGTGTTTTTTTCTTCAAGCACTTCAGATGTTAGTCCGCATTTATTCTATCACATAAGTAAGTCCACTTCAGAAGCAATAAAGGGTGAAGAAGATACTGTGTTAATCAAGAATCAAAAGCAAACAGGACTCACAAACTGAAAATTGTGAAACGCTATGATGACTACAGAATTTCCAGGAGAAATTTCAAGCCATTATATGAATGCTGAGTATCAACTCTATTCACTTCTTACCACTGGATCGAATGTTTAAAAATTTAAATTACGATTATGATTCCTTAATTCTCTTCTTTAATATGAAAACTTTAAAATTACTTGTTAGTAATTTTTATTTAGAATATCAGCAGCTAAATTGATGCAAAGTGGCACAAGACTTTAATTCCTATTAAAGTTTTTCCTGAAAATTCAGACTCATCCTGCCATAAGTCTCTGTATTATGAGTGGTGCCATGCACATAAATACTTCTTTCATTTGTTCTAGAAAAATGGGTTAATTATATACATTTAGGATGAATATTCACGTTGTACAGTCTCAGAGATTTAAAGCTGTGGAGCTTCCCTCCTGTCCTATGCACTCCTCGTGACTGATCGTGATTCTAAACTTGCAGATCTTTTGCTTACCTCAGAACTTGGCTTTACCTCCTTTTTCTATACAAGGGAAAGGGAAATGAGGTCTTCATCCTGAGTCTTATCCAACCTTAAAATTGCATCGTTAGCAGAGTGAGTACTGGCTTCTAAAAAACATTCTCAAATCCCACGATCTGAATGTAGCTTGAAAATCCCTACAAAGAAAACAGAATACATTAATCCTCCTGTGGTGTTCAAGGACAATTTTGGAAGAGTCCAGCACTTTCTGTTACCTCTACTGGGGTGTTAATTACTGGCTAAAATACGTGTCCATCATTGATACAACTACCAAAGCCTTCAAAATCAGAGAATCACAGAACTGTAGGGGTTCGAAGGGACCCCTAGAGATTGAGTCCAAGCCCCCTGCCAAAGCAGGCTCCCTACAGCAGGTCATTTCATTTTGTTTGAACTTCTATTATCATTATTCACAAGAAAACTAAAAGATGTCTTATTTAATTATAAGCTACCCTGTATTTTAATTTGAAAAAAAAGCATTCAATATATATATATATATATTTAATTTTTTCCTGAATGTAGAGAGTGATATAGTCTTTTGGTATTACTGATTCAGATAGTAGAGATGGAAAGAACACCTGTGCTGCTGCTGACACCAGCACCTAACTAGTACTGCATTTTTTTATTTCCTATTAGCAATCTTAGACTGTAGCAAAGGGGCATTCCTAGGGAAAAGATAAAAACATTGATCTTCATGAAGACTTCCTAAATATACACCAATTAATCTACGTAAGTGTCCCTTTTTTTGGCTGGAATAGAGTTAATTTTCTTCTGAGCAGCTGGTATGGTGCTGTGTTTTGGTTTAGGATGATAGCTATGTTGATAACACACTAATGTTTTAGTTGCTGCTCAGCAGTGCTGCACAGAGCCAAGGACTTTTCAGCTTGGGCCTGATCAGCTGCCTGATCTGCAGGACAGCTGTGAGGACTGTCATCAGAGACATCAAAGTCTCTGTGGGGAGACGAGCAGTACACAGAGTGCATCGTCTCCCCGCCTGCAGTGCCAGTACCCGCCGACTTCCACGACAGCACTGCCACCTGCCTGGATGGCACTGCTCATGTGCTCCATCTCCTCTACCACTGCCTCCACAGCACAAGTCTGCAGAGCTGGAGATCAGGGTGAGAGTGGGCAACCTCCTGCTAGAGGATGGAGCAGTGCTGTTCAGGGAGCAACACCACATCCTCCAGGGCAGCACACTGGCCATGTGCTGCCCTGCCTGCACCAGAAGCTGGTTGGGATCCGCTGGTGGCAGGTCAGATCAATAGAGAGCCTCTTCCTGTGCTGCCTGTGTCAGCTGGGGTTGGACAGGAACAGTGTGTAGAGCTTGGCATAGGGCCCATCACTGCACCACTCATCAGTTAGCCCATCAATACCATTGTCAGCCGGTGTGGCCAGGAGGCCCGTAGGCTGCTGGGCCTCGAGGATGAAGGCACTGCCCACAGGCAGGAGGACAGCTGCATGGCCACCTCCCCACAGGGGACCCTCACCCCCAGTGCTGCACCCTCCAGCAGCTCCACGGGTCCAGAGACGAAGGAGCTCCCCAGCACATCAAGCATGGTCCTTCATGGAGGTGCTGGTGAGCTCCCCGCTGCACCCAGCCCCAGGGAGCAGGAGCAGCCCCATGAGGAACTGGGGCAGGAGGCAGCAGGTCCCAGTGCTCAGGGCTGCAGCCACAGCCACTCTGCTCTTGGCTGGGGCAGGAAGCGCTCCTCTGGAGGGCCCTGGTGTCCCAAGAAGAGGAGGGCTGGCAGCACCCAGGATGCTCCCCAGCCCTGCAAGAGGCCACCCACCCTGCACCTGTACCAGGGCTTACAATCATTTTTAATTAAACAAAAAAAGAAAAGAAAAAGAAAAAGGAAAAAGAAAAAGAAAAAGAAAAAAAAAAGAAAAACGATTATTCCACAGACAAAGTCTCATTCTTCCCCTAAACAGAGCTGCTGCTGCCATGTGCATGCTGCTGTTCCCTGGAGGTATTTAAAAGACACATCGATGTGGCACTTAGGGACATGGCTTGGTTTAGATAGTTATTGATGCAGGCACCTCCAGGACGTGGTTCATCTCTTTCAAATGTCTGTGTTGGGATGAGAGAAATTACATTGTTTTTCTCCTTCATCATTTGAGGATTTCCAGGGAGACTCACTCAGAAGTAGATGGCTGCTGTGAGAACCTTCCTTCCCCCTCTCAATGCAAGGCGCTGGGTATGTTTTCAGCTGGTAAAACAGTTTGTTACAAATTTGACTATCATTATTATCTGCATGTTTTACCATGGGGACATAAGAAATTGTTCCTTTAAACTTGCAGAAAAGACAGCTGTAAGAGACATTTTAAGAAACAGGGGACCTATGGACTGTGGAATACCCTTCACTGAATTTTTCTGAGAATTATGTTTAAACTTGCTTCAAAATCAGAAAATGGAGAAAATTACTTTTGATCCTTGTTACCTCTCCATGTCTTTAGACCTGTTCCCTGACATGAGTTAAAGGAAGGCCCTGTTTTGGTGTTGTCACATGTCTAGCAACATGATACCAAACAATTCCTGAGCCTGGGCCAGGGACAACTTCCTTCCAACAGGCAGGTTAGATTCAGCCACCCTTTTCTGGAGGCTAGGAGGGTTTAATAGTTTGTTTGTGGCTCGATGTGCCAGTTGGCCTGAAGGCCAAATATAAGCTCAGCTTCTGTTTGTTTGTATTTGTGTCACCTAAGAGTTTATTTGACTTAGGGAGAAAGGTATGCTTTCAAACAGATCTGTATGTAACCTCTACTGTGCAAGCTGACCAGGAAATCAGAAGATCCATTGGTATTAGGACAGCTATTTCTTGAGAATATTTCCAGAATCACCATGTCACTTCTGGATAAGCCTCCAGACATATGATTCCAGGGCTGAAAATCATAGGTTTGTTTACCTCCATAACTATATACCTCTAATTAAGCAGCCTGATGCTTTTTTTTTTTTTTTTGCCTCAGTTTGGTGTAGAAGAGAAACCATGCTGGAATCTTGGTATAGTGACGCTCTGGATCATGGCAGTAAGGCCCGTGTATGAAGACTGAGTCCAATCATCACTTAATACCAAGTGGAGATTTACAATTCCACCAACCCTATCTAAAGCTCTACTAACAAATAAATGACTACAAACCCAAGCTATGTGCCAAACAGAGTTGTCCAGATGTCTAAAATCAGTTTAAACCAGTCAGTGCTTCAGGCTTGTTCTGCAATGCTAGTGATGCTGCAATTGTAAGGAAGGATGCTTCAAAAGAGCTGGGAAGTTTTGATTATGTGGCTGGAGCTCTGATGTTCCTGCAAGATAGGTCCTTCCCACTAAATAAGTAGCAAGAGAAGAGCCAGCTTAGCTTGTGAAAAGATACTGTTCGTATGTGCTAGAAAACACTGTGAGTTTCCCAAGGCAAAATCATTACGGCAAAAATGAACATCAAAGAAACTTATCACCAGAGGATGTCAGCATAGATCAGCATATGCAGGCTAGACAGCGCACACTGGGAAGCTGGATTTCTCTTTTCAAAGCTCTCCTTTGTAAAAAGTTCAGGATCTTACATATAAGTGCAAAACATGCTCACTGTTGGGGACTGACTAAACCAACTCATGATATAGTTACGATCCAGGTGACTACTGAGAGCTGCAGTGCACGCTGGCATGAGCCTAAAATGGATGAAGAGGCTGGGATGTGCCACAGCGTGTAGGAAGCTTCAATCTGTACACAGCCAAGGAGAGCAAAGAGCTGGTTGGGAGCACAGGATCCAGCGATTCTCATTAGCAACTGATGCTCCTAAAATATTTAAGCTTAAATAGATCAAGCTGGCAGATAAAGGCAAGAGTAAATTACTGGTTATGTCAAAATTAGTTCTCATGAATTCTACTCCATGCTCTGACTGCCCTTATTTTGCTAACGCTTGTCCAAATTTCAATACATTACTTGTAAGTGTCAGAGACCACTTCTCTGCTTCCTTTTATAGCTGACTAATTTTTGCTGCCAGTCTTTTCAGCTGATCATGGCTTATGCAAAGCAGCACAAGTTTGGCTTCTGATCGCTACACTGAAAGTTGTGTCTGTTGCAAAGTTGAATCAACTTAAAAGTCACCAGTGGCATATGCAAATTAACTTGTATTTCACCCAAAAGATTGAAGTAAAGTCAGCCCTTCCCTTTGTTAAGCTTTCTCATCAAATATTACGTATTTAACGAGGAGAGATGCTGGGTGCTGTTCTGACCTAGAAAAATAAAGGAAGCAGAAAAACGGGGATTCAACAATGTTATTTAACAACGTATCTCAGCATCCCAAAAGCTCTTAATACACACTATTAGCAGAGGACGTTTGATCGTTTCGAGAGAGCAGATCACCTCTTCTGAGAAAAAAAATACCAGAAGCGCCTGTTGGCCAGCAGATAGCAGTACTTCACTTTGTACAGCTCTAAACTCCGTCACGGTATTTCTCGTCTCAGTAGAAATATCCATATCCTGTGTCCTGGTGTCATGTTCCGATGGATCGTCGACAGAATTCATTAGAGAGCCCAGCTGAAAAAAGTAAAGGTGTTGGAATTACATGTGCAGGTGATTTACGTGTCCAGGAGGAATCAAGAATATTGCAGCTTTCCTGAATGGGGGAAGTTGGTTGCAGAAGTATGTAGGCACCATAGCGTTTGTTCCCAATGATGAAAATCTCGCACTTAAATATTGTTCATGCTTCATCCTCGCTGCCAATATATTTCCTTATTTGCATCAGTCTTTCAGGAATATTTCAGGAATGCTTTTTGGCCTCAGAACATAACCTTTACGTATCTCCATTATTTTAGTCATTTATCACTTCTGCCAAATATTTTAAAACCTCTGCATTTTCCTTTCTTTAAAAGGCTGTCAAAGGAAGGGATTTTACAACATTTTTAGCAAGAAGCAATATCCCCTTTTGCAGTGCAACTTGTTAAAATGCCATATAATAATAATAATAATCAGCAGTGATAGCGTGCTGCGTAGGTTTGTGTCACTTTAGAAGAACTTTGCACCAGCCTCACTTTTTACAGACATAGCTCCAGACCTCAGGTAAGGTGCACTGGGTAAAGAGAATGGAAAAGGCTGCCTGGTTGTTATTCCATAATTCCCAGACTTTAAAGTGTCTCAGCTGCTGCTGTAACCCTAAGGGATCATGCAACAGCTTTTCTCCTGTGCCAGGTGGAAGAGGTTACAATGCAAACCGTCTCTGTCTGCTTTATGCTGGCATATTCTGTGTTGTAGCTATGGGAGAGCCCCAGCAGGGTTACATCCTTTTGGCATCTCCTGCAGTGGCAGAACGGGGATCTGGTGTCAGAACAGTCCAAGCCCTCACTTCGTTGCTGTGATTCACGTGACTTCTCCCACAGGAAATTTGTATCTCTGTAATCACGAAAACCCAACTTCTCGCCACCACCTTGAAGCAGACAACCAGCAAACACTCAGAAACATAAGACCCTCAGTTTATAAGATCCCTCTCTATAGGCTCTGCCTCTAAGAGGAAGGAATTGGAGTCTGAATAAGTGCAGAGATTTTAAAAACAAACACTCTCCAGGGAAACATTACCCCAGGAGTGCTTCGGCCTTTGTGTAACTCTGGGGAGATCTTTCATCTTGGTATAGAGTAAGGATTGCAGCTAGGGTGGTACAGCCTTTATTCCTGTAAAACCAAAGTAGCGATAGCTCTGTGAGGCATTCTGAAACAACTACGTGGGACTGCCTTTAGAACTGTGTATTTTTGCCTAGCACAAGTCCCAGCGTCTGGTTCTGCAGCGCATCCATCAGCGTTTCCCTGTGCCTCGAGCCCAGGTTCTGGCAATGCCCTGGGAAGCTCCTGGGGAGCAGTGGTGACCCCAGGGAGGGTGAAGGAGTCATGCAGCGCTGAGCAGGGACGGCTCCTTCCTACACGTTGTTCTGGGATAAATGGGGACACATCCATGCTAAGTTTAGTCTGAACTGAAGACAACTGGGCATCTTTCAAACAGAACTAATCACTTTGCCACAATAAAACCAGCACATCGGTGCCTTTTTTGTTTTTGTAGCTTCTGAGGTGGATACAGTCTGGTTGTGCTAATTTGTACCCCGAGATACCTGACTGGCTGGGTGAGGCAGTCTGGCAGAATCCATCTGGGAAGATTTACAGTGTAGCTACAGTATTTGCTATGCCAGAAGCCTTATGTACAGGTTACAACCGGCAGAGCCTCCTGCTCCCCTTGCTCCACAGGTTTCCTGTTCTTTAAGAAATAACGATAATAATAAAATATTTAAACCCAAGGAGCGCTCGAAGCTGCAGGCTGTGCTCCGAGGCCTGAGCACGAGCAGCAAGGCACTCAGTGCCAGCCAGCGGGAAGGCGGCACCTCAGCTCCTTCCTCAGCCTCCCACCCGCCGCTCCTATCACCTGGAAACAGAGCTTTCGTTACCCGTCCCTCCATCAGCTACACGAGCTGATTTTTTTCAAATAAAAATAAGCAGAATTTATCTCGAGTGCCGCCACTCAACCTCTGCCACGCTGCGCTAAGCACCCTGGAACACAGAGCAGAAGCACGAGACAAAGGGCCCCGCGCTCTGCCCGCAGCACCGCGCCGGGGAACAAAGCCCGGGCCCGCAGCGAGAGGAGGAGGCGGCGCGGGGCCCTCAGGGCCGGGACAGCCACCGCCCCGGGGGCCGCAGGGCCGGGCCGGGCGCGGAGGGCGGAGGGCNCCCGCGCAGGTGAGCCCTGGGGCGGGGGACGGAGCGCGGCCCCTGAGGGAGGGCTGGGGGTCTCCCCGGGGAGAAGCGGCCGTTGGGCGGCTGGGCTCGGCGGGGTGGGCTCGGGGGGACACGGCGGTGCGGTGAGGTCCCCCCGTCCCTCGGGTGAGGTGGGAGCCTCGAGGGAAGGGCGCGGCGTGAGCGCTTCGCATCGCTCCTGTGCTGTGGGCTTCCTCTGCTGAAAAGACGAGAAATGGCCCCTCTAGAGCCCGGCTACCTCCAGGAATAAATGAGATCTACAGCCAGAGGGCAGCGAGTCGCCCCGGTCTGAGCCCCCTAATGCATATGGGGTGCTGGATTGCTCCTGGTGCCTCAGTAGAGCAGGGTCAGACCCCGTGGGCACTGCACCTTGATGAGTGCTGCAGGAAGGTTTGTCTGGGGTCCCCTCTGCTGCCATGTGGGATGTGTCTCAGGGCTCTCTTCTGTGTGCAGGCACCCACCCACGCAGAGTCTGGGCTTTGTGCTCAAAGATAAGGTAACTTTAAAAAAAAAAAATACATACCCCAAGTGGGAAACAGGGAAGGAGATGTTGTATGAAGACTGAAAATACTCCGGGGCAGGTTGGGACTTTCCTCCTAACCAGTCTGTAGGATATTAACTCTGCTGTTCAATGTTAATCTCTTTCTGACTGGTTTCAACAGAAACTTGCACGCAGCCTTTTTTGTTCTTGAGTCCTGCAGTCCTCCCAGCATTTCCTGGCTGCCAAAAATCAGAGGCTCTGTACGAGCTTGGTATTTTTCCATGATGTGCTTTCATTCGGTAGGAGATGCTCAAAGGATATCATAGTCATGCGGGTTTCAAATAAATTTAACGTTGATTTAATGGCCTCAGCACTGAGGTACTACACATACAGTTTCTGCTAAAGGTGGTGATGTTCTTAGCAGCCCTGGAAATGTAAGACAACAAAGATATCTTATATGGAGACCATTATTTATTAAAGTAGCTGCATTTCTGTTTTAAAGAAAAGCTTTCACTTCAGCAAACTCTACCACAGTGTGCCAGAAAGCTCTGGTATGATGCGAGTTTGCTGCTACAGAACTGAAGCCAGGCTTGCTGAACTGTGTTTCTTCTTTTTTCCTTTCCCCCNGCCCGGGCACGGCGGAGCGGCGTAGTGGTGTAGCGGTGTAGCCCGCAGTGCTGGTGGTAGGAGCAGCGGCGTCGGCGTGTGGTGGGGCAGCAGCAGGCGGGTATGGGGACGGCTGTGGGGACAGCGCTGGCGGCGCGGCTCGGCCTGGGGCTCCTGCTCCTGGCGCTCCTCCTTCCCGCGCAGGTGAGCCCTGGGGCGGGGGACGGAGCGCGGCCCCTGAGGGAGGGCTGGGGGTCTCCCCGGGGAGAAGCGGCCGTTGGGCGGCTGGGCTCGGCGGGGTGGGCTCGGGGGGACACGGCGGTGCGGTGAGGTCCCCCCGTCCCTCGGGTGAGGTGGGAGCCTCGAGGGAAGGGCGCGGCGTGAGCGCTTCGCATCGCTCCTGTGCTGTGGG
>WBMW01003369.1:1324493-1347689 GCA_013396635.1 Penelope pileata
GATGACAAAACATGAGTATATATGATCATATCACTCTGTATAGATATCTATCTCAGTATAAGACCATGTCATACAGAAGTGACTCTCTAAATATTTTTTTAAATCACCATGTTTCCGTTGCATTACCACCAATCCAGATTATCATATATTAATAACAAACTAACACAAATTCACGTCAGTGAGTATACATGGACATTTCCTTATGCTTATTTGTATCAAGTAAAATGTTAATGATTGTATTTTTGTGTTTGTGTAATTATGCTTTGACTTACTAGCTACTGATTTTCATTGGGAGGGGTAAAAACCTGTAAATAAAACAATGGACAGGCGATGCATTCTAGATGCACTTCCAGACACTTCTACAAAACGTTGTAACTTGCCTGCATAAAATGACTGAGCTGTTAAGCGAGACAGTGTATGTGATTAAAAACCTCAAGGTCTAGAAATGCTGAAGTGTGATTAGTTTTATTCCTCCACCAAGTTTAGTGATGCTGCAAGCCTGGATTCCACTCTGAAATCAGCGAGTGAGATTTCGTTAACGTTTCGAGTAACAAGTAAGTTTTCCTGTGTTTAAGCCTTCTCTCTTTCGAAGTAGTATGCGTTCATTTTAGGCACATGGTGCTTAAACAGTTTTCCTTTGTTTCTTACGGCAGTGAGTTGTTTCCCTTACACCAGCTGAAGTTGTTTTTCAGCTTGTGGCTATCAAGCATATGAATTAACTGCTTCAGGTTTCTGCCTCCCACACGCTGCATTAATATGAGAGTATTCTAATAGCACAAGTTTCACCATGCTTGACGAAGACAGGCTAGAAGAAGTAGGAATGTGTGCAATCTTTTGCTGAAGAGCAAAAATAGCTGGATCAGAATTCAAAACCGAGTATTTACAGTCCATGACATTCCAGAGTTCCTGTGTTTTAGGGTTTTTTTCAGGTATGCTCCTTTGTAACAACCTTTATTCAGCCTGATTTTATTTACTCTCGAGATACAGAGCAATGCATTTATGAATGCCTAGCTACTTGGAGGATCTGCACAACAATCTGCATGTTTTCAGCAGGAAAGAGGCCCCCAGAGAGGCCTCCCGAGGCTCAGGAGGGCAAGCAGAGCGGCAGCCCTTTGGCTGTGTTCCTTTACTCTTCCAGTAGGCTGAACAAACCCAAGAAAAGCCACATGGGTTTATTAATGCTCAGCATTTGAGCCTATCTTGGAATCTACAGGAACTATCAGTGTGTGTTGTTCCCTTATTTAGCTTCTCTCGGAATGCTCAGAAGATAAAATGTTACATTGACCATTTACCATCTTTTTTGGTAAAAACAGTAATCTGAAAAGACATGCGTTCCAAAAACTGAGAACCAAAAAAGCTGGAACAACAGGCCTTTATTCCATGGTGTATCGGTAAGATTAATGGAACAGAAGCATATGCTTGGAGTTAAGCACTTGCTAAATTCTTAAATGAACTGGGATGGTTGGTTTAATTCATGCCATGCTTTTTTTTTAAAAAAAAAAGAAAAAAAGCTATCCGTCCCTTTTTCTTTTTAAATAGCATCTAAGCATATTTAAGCTCCCTTGAGTTTTCACTAGACCAGATGAGTGATTTAGAAAATGATTGGGTGGCCTTTGTTCTGTTCCATTCCATCACAGAACAATGGAATCACTGATGGAGAAATTCTCTTGGAGAAAGAGAACATGATGGTTTTATTTAATGAAATGGGAGGGAAGGGAGGAAAATGGAGCCTATGTACTTCACTATCTTTTTTTTCCTTGAATGACACCTATAATAAGTGGAACCAGCTCTCACCTATGCCTCTCTTTCACAAATTTGTCCAGCTGGAGCATGTCTGGATAACATACATTGCAATGACTGAAACAATTCTGCTTCTGTTTGGTGCATGGCACTGCTTTCATTGTAAACATATGCTAGCCACATACGTCCTGAATAAAGTATGGTGTTATTATTTGAACAAAATAGCCTGAAATGAGCCCTCAAGGTTTGTGTGCAGCCTACTGTTCCTTCCTTCTCAGCCTTCTGAATAGCCCTCACTTTTTTTCAGCTGGTTTAGAAATCTGCAGGGACTTGGAATGAACGACTTCCATTCAGGAACAGTCTCTGCAAGGTGAAGTATTCTGGGCCATATCCAACGCTGTTATACCTGAAAACTTCTGCTAGTGGCTTCCTTGTTTTCAGCAAGATGAAACCATTTACCTTGAGTCTTTCTCCACGTGTGGGAAGTCAATGTGTGGGGGGCTGTTTTGTGGTGCGAAGGATAGCCCCACACGGTCCGTGTGGAGATGGAATTTTCAAATGAACACAGTACTGTTTTGACAAGGAGCTCCTAGATTTTAGCCTGGTCATTCAAACGCTTAGGATTTGCCTGTACGATGCAAATGCTCCCAAGCTAGCTTGTGGTAGGTGCGTGCTCTAATTTCATTAGCACGGCGTTTAGTGTGGAGTTCTTTCTCTGGAGAGCAGCTCTTAGGCAGCCTGATGAGCTGCGAAGGACTCCTGGGAGTGAACACTTGCAGGGCCTGGGTCTTTGTCATGCATCTGCCCAAGTCAGCATCTCCCTGCGCTCAGGTTACATCAGGCTCCGCAGTAAGGCTCGCTGTGACACTTCTGTCTGAAAGTGAGGATGTGTATCGACGTGCATATGCATCACAGGCAGTTCAGAGTGATTTGCATTTTTGTGCCTTCAGGCTCCATGGGGATGTGATTTCCCATATATGACTGAAATGGCTTAGGTAGCAGATTTTATCATTCAGCAGCTGTATTGTAATAGATACAATTGGAAACATTTCTTGTTTTTGCATTAAAGATAACTTTGAAATTGGATCTGTCAGCTCTGCCTCGCAGCAGCACAAAGCCCCTTGTTATATGGCACGCTATATTTATGCACTGTGCAGGTCTACCAGGCTCCAGAGGATGAAGAAGCTGTTTCAAATCCATCATTTTATCTGCAGCAGCTTGAAGAGCACCAGGCTTTCTGCAATATGTGCTCTAAGATGTCTTGTTTTCACCATTATGCAGTAGCCTTGGGAAAGATACTTGATCCTTGCTTTGGTTATCAGACTTTAGTTTTCCAAGCGAAGCCCTCGGCTTCCTGCTCATGAATGCATAATTGCTCTGGTTTACTCTTCATCAAAATGTCCATGATGAATGACCTGGAGCTGTAGAAAAACATGCTTAATTTTATCCAGCCCAACCAAAACCCTAAGCTAACAAAATCTCATCTAGGAAGGGCCATTCAAATCTCTTTTGAATCCAGCAGTACTCCCTCCAATGTATGTGCTATAAGTACATGAATAAAACATTTCTGAGCTTTTCAGAAGCGATCTGAGACTCTTTCTTCTACGCTTTCAGCTTAGCAGGAGCTATGCTTTAACAACTGATGGGGATACAATATAAAAATTGAGCACGCAGCAGAATTAAATCGTGGTAGCTTGGTTTTGCTGCATAAACTGAATGATCACATTCCACCAAAATCTCTCTTGAATGACCTGGTGTGAAAAGTATTCTTTATGTGGCACAAATTATTAAAGGAAGCAACGCCTCTGTAAAGCAATTGTTCTGTTTCCCTCTTTTCAACAACTGCTGCTGAAAACACAGCTTGGATGTTTTTCAGATTGCTTACCGTGCACAATTTGGACCTAAAGGCTGCGATCACTATACTGAAATGTGTAAACTTTACATGACAGAACCGGCATTTTTTTTTACTGAATTATATAAAACACAGATGTTTTTTGACAAGTGAGATTGAACTTTGGGAGCAGAGAGGTGTGAATACCAGGCTAAAATAACAAATGCAAATTATCTGATTGATCTGACCAAGAGGATTCAAAACTAACTGAGTACGTGCAGCTAATTGTGGTATCCAGAGCGACAATAGCAAGAATGAAAAACCAATTTTAATTCGGGTGGAAACCCTCCTGTTTTGAGAACCCTCCTTGGCGTAGGAGTCAGGGAGAATTTCCCCTGCGAGCAGATGAGCTGGTGGCTGCTCGGTGCATTTTCCCTTAAGCAGCCAGTCTGGGGGCACGTCAGCAGCATGGAAACAGGCTCCATGGAGTCTTTGCTCGATGTGGCAGTTCCAGTGTTCTAGTGCTCAAGTACAGAGAAGTTGTTAAACAACAAGAGGAAGAGGCTCTAGCCTTTGGCAGGACCATGAGAGTAATGCAAAAGCCTGACAGCATTAATATCCTGAGACATGATGATGAAATTTGCTGTCATGCACCTACTATACCTACTATCTACAAAACTTCTTGGTGTTTTCATGCTGACAGTATCTTCTTGTAAGTTTACAATAATATCTTCAGATTCCTTTTTTAGGCTTATCTCACTACTCTGATTTTACTCTCTCCTGTCTTGGGCAACTGATAGAAAACTACATCCATCACAGCAGATTTTTTCAGCTTGAAATTCCTCTTTGCCTCCATTCCAGAATTCTTAGTCTCCCCTAAGGTGTGCACTCTTGCGAAGTACTAACAGTAAATGAGCCATTGTGAAGTATTACCAGTTCTGTTTTGTTTTTCCTGCCAGTCTGTGTTTTTATTGAAAATAAAATCTTAAAACAACACTCAGTCGTTTCCAGGACACAATGCAAACCCCACATGAATTTCGCCCTGATAACGTGACATTGAACTAAGCCCTCTGCCACAGTTTCAGAGTAACCAAAAGGACTTTGCTAACACGGTGGAGAAACTGGATGACAGGGAAAGCATCTACAGAAACTTCTGTGACCTGAGCAGGATGTCAGGTTTAATCCCAAAATGTGTGATCTCATATGCTAGGGTTCTGTGGATGTTGCTAGCTAGCTGATATGGGTCTGGGATTTTAATTAGTGTTCTAGTGTGTTTACATTTAGCCCGTCTACTCTTACTCAGCAGTGCAGGCTGATATTGTTCAACTTTTGCTTTGCTGGTGCTTTTCCTCCAGTCCTACATCATGTGTTCCTCAAAGCAGGGGTAGTCACTGCTGAGTGTCTACACAGCTACCAGTCATTAGCTATTTGTCAGAGGGTTTTACACCGCTTTCCGTGAGAGCCATAATTAAAGCCCAAGTCTTCACAGGTAATTGGGTGTCTGCCTTCTAATTCCTATTGACATCAGGATCCCTATGGGCTGCAGTCTGATTGCTTTCCATGCAGTTTAATGACAATACTGCCATGGGGAGAGGCCCCCACTCATGGGGCAGTGCCCCTCCAGAGCAGCTGGGCTCTCCTGGTCATTCAGACCAGAGACCCTTGGGGCCTCAGTCAGACCTCATGTTTGGGCTTGGTCCTGTCACTATACTGAAGACCTCAGCTGCAGGTTTGTGCTGATTTTGGAAAAAATTGGGAGGTGAAGGTGACGTTTGAGAGAGGGGCTGAAGAGCTGTGACTCTGGCAAGCTGCTTTTTCTTCCAGCTGGACCCTGTACATTTGATTTCCCATAATGCCGAAATATGATATTTACTCTTATCATTTACGTTGTTGTCACGCTAAGGCTAAGAGATGAGACAGCCTCAGCCCTGAAGAGCTTGCAGCTTTTACCACAGAATAGGAAGCAACAGAGGGATAGACAAAGAAGGACAAGGGAAAATGTGATTCTCCATCACCTCAGCACATCCACAGTGTATATATAGCGATGTATTTCTTATGAGCCTCACAGCAAAGTCAGTCTTAAAGCTGTGCTTGAAGGGGAAGAATGTCATGAGCTTATGAGTACCCATCAGATGCTTCTTATGAAAGTACAAGTGATAGAAAGCACCGGGGTATGTTTTGGAAGATACAACAGAAACACACCTGGCAAGGCACAGGTGCCTGATGGGACTTTGCTGGGAGCAAGGGATGGTGCTGTCTGCCTACCCAGGGCCTCCTCCCTGTCCCCTCCGCATCCCCCAGGGACACCCATTGCCTCCCTGCAGGGCAGTGGGAGGTGATGGTTGTCTCTGCTGCTGAAAACAGGTTGCTGTAAATGCTAGTCTGGAGGTACGTGGTGTAGCAGGGTTGAGCTGTTTGCCTAGAGGGCTGGAATGCGAAGGAGAATTTGGGAGGGTAGAGGGGGGAGAACAAAAGGGACTGGAATTAGGATAACATGGAGATAACAGAGTAATGACAGAGTTGAAGGATGCAGTGACAGTGCTGGAGAGGCAGAGAGCCGTGAGCCTTGGGGCTGTGGGGGCAATGAGGCCCTCTGCCTTCCTCCTTCCCACCCAGAGCAGGCAAGACCCCACTGCCCTGCAGCCCCATGGGGCCAGAGGCAGCTGCTGGCTGCAAATGAGGGGCAGGGCAGGCCCTCGGGCTGGGGCCAGAGCAGCCAGTTCCTCCCCTGTCTGAAAGCTGAAACTGGAGCCTATGGTGGTGACCTGCACTTTGGAACTCTCAATGCTCGAGAGCATTGCCAGCAGGCCGAGAGCAGGTTGAGCGGGGTGATTATCACCCAGCACAGTGAGCAGCATGAGGCCCCATCAGCACAAGAGTAAACTGAGAGAGGCCAGAGGTAAGCCACAGACATGGTCTCAGATATGACATGTGAGGAAAGGTGTGGAGAACCAGGTTTGTTCAGCCAGGGAAAAAGAGGACAAATAGGGGTTTAAGTGAATCTTTCACTACCCTGAAGAAGATGGTGGGAAAGAGCAGGGCTGGTCTAGGATCAATGGTGGAGAAGGGCAGCATCAGAAAGGGACTTGGAAAAGAGGGAGATGTCTGAAGAATGCTTATAGCAAATAATTCACCAGAAGTCTTACAAGCCCCAAAGATGTAATTTTGTGTCTGATTTTGGACACTACGCTTAAGAGAGGCGAGCCATTAGAGCTGAGAGTTGAGCAATGGAAACCATGAGAGGTGTAGGTGGAGACAGGTCAAAAAAGTGGAGCTTACTCAGTTGTGAGAGAGAAGCGGGGAGCATAACACAACTTGCAGGCGAAAGGCAGCTGCTGGGACACAGGGAACTGCCTGTCCTTCCCGCATCCTGTGAGGAGAAAAGTCACCCGCTTCAGGTGCGGCAAGGAGGATTTCAGCCTAACAGCGAGGTAAAAATAACCCCTGAAGAAAGCGGCAGAGAGAATGAGCACTGAGATAAATTGCTGGAGAGCTTTGGATGTTTCTGAAAACAAGTTAGATAAACATCATTTTGGAATAGTTTAGGTCTAGCTGATCGTACCTTAGGGCAAAGGGAGGACTGCATGGCCGCTCACAGACCTTTCTTTTCTCTAATTTCTCAATAATAGTATTGATACCATCTCGCCATGCCTCTCAACGGGAATTTTCTTCAGTGAAAAATGACCCTTTAAACAAAATAATCCAAACGAATAGTGTAGAGTTGCTCTGGTTTATCTCCTTTGTGCACTGCCTCCCTAAATCGGTTGTGTGGGTATTACGAGTTCAGATGGATCCTCCAATATTTAATAAAGGTTTTTTTTCAGGTGGATAATACACACAAACTTAAATGTGGTGCCTGAGCTATACTTCAACTTTCAGTGTGTGTGTTTAGTGTCCAAAGCAGAGATCGTCTCCTTTATTTTGACTGTGTTAGTATAGTAACTATAGCCAGAGATACCTACAGGCTTGTGCATACACTGTGTTGTTTTCTCCCTTTTGGTGACCAGATGTCAACAATCAGGGGAAGTTTGGGAGCATCTTTCCTCAACACCTGATATCAAGACTTGTGGCTACCTCCAGCTCCTACCCGAATCGCAAAACTGCGTAGGACTAATGGAGTCAGTGTAAGGACAAAGGGAAGGAAAGATGGAAGGCTTTGCGTGGGTACAAGTGAGGTCATTTTAATGACAGTGCAGGGTGGGGATAAGGAATTGCTATCAAATTACTATTTTTCTGTTTCTAAAGTTATCTTTTGTGTCCTCTAATGGACGTCACCACGAGCACTGAAGCAGAGGGAATTCCTATGGATGAGTTGCGGTTTCTGGCGTCTGTCAGACACCCTCCTTGCACGCTGAGCCTTTAGAAAGGCTCGCTGTCTCTCACATGAGACAAACCGATGTTTTGCCCGTTTTCTTAATCAAGGTTCTTAGAGGATGTTTCTCTTTCCCCAGCTCTCTGTTTTCATGGAGTGAGTAGGCACTTAGTTTTGTTTGAGACTTTGACCACTCTGCTGAATCTGGTTAAGATGGCCAGTGGGACCCAACATGCAAATTAAAGAAATGTGGAGATGGAGTACATGGTCTGCATGGTTCTACAAGCTAGAAGTGAGTTATCCAGGCTGGAAATCAAGGGAGTTTTAAACGATGAAAGAACTGTAATCCATTTGATGGCGTGGGGGAGGCAAGAGGAAAGCGAGTTCAAAGAAGGTGTTTGTAGGTGCATCTCTCCTTGAAACATGCTTCTGTGTGTGGCAGCACTGAAACAAAACTGTGATGAAACTTTTGTCAAATGGCCTGAATTTACTGTGCTTGAAATTGAAAGAGAAGTTACTAAAATTTTAGTAAATGCACGGGAGACCAGGAGCTCGTAATGTAGTGTGGAAGGTTTGTTTGTTTCTTTGAATTTGCATCTTTCAACCTTTCGATTCCTGTGGAAGGAGATACAGTATGAACTACTTTTTTAACACAGCAAAGATTCTCCAAAGGTTTCTATAGTCTCTGCAGTCTGTTCAGCATATTCAGAATGCCAGTCAGTTCCACATCAGAAGTCTTTATGAGAGATTTTTCATTACAGGGGGACATACAAAGCACTTAACATATTTAAAAAAATTTAGGTAAGGGTGGATCAAAAAATTTAAATATCTCTTTAATTGTACTTTTAAGAGACTTTTGAGTGCTTTTTCCTATCAAATATGAATAGTAAATTAGCTGTATTTCTAAGTATTTGGGGACCCCTTGGAAGCAGTGAGCAAAGGAACATAATACTTTGAAACCATTATTGACACTACCAATTATTTTAACATCTTTTCAAAGGCAAAACAGGATCCTCACCAGACCAGGTTGGTGTCCCATTTTTCTTGTTCTGACAGATTGCCGATCTGTGCTGTAAGGAGAAGATGCTCAGGCTAGCTTAATGCTTAGCACACGATGCTATTCATCTTCAAAATGCTTTGTGAACATCAAGCGAGCACATCAGCCTGTGTTTCTCCAGTACTTCTGCAGCTGAACACAAGCAACAGATCCCTGCTCTTTGTAAAATCTTGTGAGAGTCATTACACGCTGGTGTAAATTTTAAAGCCTTTCAGATGTTAAGTAGGGCAAAATTAGACTTTTTCTGAGAAACTAAGCTAAGAGCCATTGGATTCCCAGTGATCACTAGCATTGTCTGTTGAAGGTTTAGTATTTCTGAAGTCTGATTTTGTGATTTTAACTGAGATTTTTGTTAAAAACAAAGACTGCAGTAATGGATTCTCAGTGAAGCAGTTGTTTTAGTATTTGCAATGTGTAGGGACTGAGAAAAGCTTTTGAGCTCCTCGCCTAGCTAGCTCCTACTTGCTTTTTCCTTCCATTTTCAGAATGCATTGAGAGAGGTAAAAGTCTACCAAGAGCATATGCTTGGCCCTGGCAAAAAAAAAACATACAAACCAACAGGGAATATAGAAAAATGAAAAGCACTTAATCTCAAGGACAAAATAACTTGGAAAAGTCAAGGAAACTGTACTTGGGAGATTTGTAAGTGGGGGTAACACCCTTCTATGTGTTCATATTGCTGAATGTTCAACGTTTTCACGCAATGAGGAATGTCAAATGAGAGATGAAATTATCTGATTAGATGTTATTTGGTTTACATAACCTTTCTTATTTTCTTCTTATTTTCCATGAGAAAAAAATCTTCTTTTGCTATTTCATCCGTTTTCTTCTCCGCTGTTCTATTTTTAGTGCTAATGAATATTTTTCTTAATGATATTCAGTGCATGAATCTGTGTCTGGTTTTGGCTCTCTCAGCACCAGCTATAAAGCATGTAACTCCACCCCCACCCCCGTCTTAAACTGTGCATAATTTTGAGACTCTTTTTTTATGACCTAGAAATTTCTACTATATCTGAAAGATTTATTCCCTTCATTTCTGCCCCACTCTCAGTATTTGTGTTTTTTTCCTCAGAAGAAATTATTACTTATTAAGCAATGATGCAGAATTGATCCCTTTTACGAATTTCTGTAAAAATTCTGTTCTTCTCCCCAGCTCTAAAAACAGAAATTGATAATTCAGATGGTAAGAATACTCTGAACTTGTCGAATCGTTACAAAAGCTCTGTAATCTCATTTATTATTAATGTCTATCATTAGTAACTTCCCTGCGTTGACGCTGGTCCTTTCATCTGAAAGGCTTATGGTACTGTGTAATAAAACATCCATTACATCTTAAAACATCCCTGGAAGACTAATGTGTCCTCAGTGAGGGCAGATCTGTGGCGAGGACTGCTTTCCAGACAGGAGCAGTGAGCCGGTGGCAGAGGGAAGAAGAATTCTCCTCTGACCTGACTTCTCCCCTTAGGTTTCAGCCATCTGAATCTGTCAGGCAGCTTTGAAAGAGCCGTAGCAACACTTCACAAAGTCACAAGCATTGTTTTCTTACAGGACAGCTAATTTGAAAGAAGGGTTTTCTGCATATTATTGGCGCCATCCGAGAATTTTGCTTTTCTCAGATGAAGGGAAGAAAACGTGATTGAACTTAACAAGAAAAGATATGAAAAGAGCAAAACTAAAGCTGCCTACAAAGGATACTTGGACTGCCAGACTGAGAGCATGGAATGAGCTGAACATCAGTCACTTAATGTAGACTATAAAAGAAATGAACGAAATAAAGCTCATCATGTAATAGAACAGTGTGCAGCGTAACGGTGATCAATTGGCATCATGCTACGACATTTCTGTGCCTCAGTCTGCACCTGACACTCCTGCTGTATTGAGAAGCAACCTGAATTAGTTGATCTTTACCCCTATGCCAAATGCAAAGATTTCCTTCCCGAAAGTGGAGTCAGCGAGCAGGATGGAGCACTGTTTACATTGCAGTTCAAGAGCAAAGAGGAACAAAGAATTACCTGGGGTAACCTAAAAATCTGACGCTTCTTTTGTCTGGGACATCAATTACAGAGCCAAAAGCTCCCTTTCCCATGACTTCTAAGCTAGCACAGCGGCTGGCAAAAGCCACTCTAGGAGCCAGAGCAGGTTTCCTCCCTGCTGCCTTTCCCAAGGTTATGCTGCTGACTGCCTCTCCTCATTCGAGCAATGCAGGTGCTTCCCTGCAGGGCTGGGCTGGAGTTATTCTGTGCACGAGGGCACGCCCAGGAGAGAGCAAGACTGCTGGAGAACAAGAAAACGGGGAATTTCTCCCATTAGATGCTAAGCAATGGGTCTGGGGTCACAGCGATTTGTGAGCTGGAAAATGCATCTGCTTTCGCTCACCTCCTGGTGGAACCGATTGCAGCTTTATATTTGGCAGCGGTGCTTGGGCATGCACCTGAACTGCCTTCCAAGTTGAAGCCCGTGGTGCAGCTCTGCTTTGGCAGCACTCTGTGTCCCCTTTGAATGGAGAAACAGGCACTGTGGTGCTAACATCAAATACCACTCACCTGTGACTAGAAAAAAGAGCCAGAAACGAATACACTAGAACAAATTGTGTCAGCTAACGTGGATGAGCAATTTTTTCTTTTAAAAACAGAGAAAAAGGATGTTCACAAGACCTTGTTTGGTATTTTTTACCCACCTTGGCACTGGAACTCTGAGTGGCTTCCAGCTAATCACTGATTTTCTGTAGCTACAGCAAAAATCAACATCTACTGTTCTGGGGAAGGCAAATGCTTGAGCTGTTGGTAGTTAATAGCTTCTGCTAATGGCTTATTCTGATTGACAAACAGAAACTTGCATCATCCATGAGAGTAAGAGAGAAGGACAAGCTACATATTTGCTGATGAATGGACAGATTAAACATCCGTCCACGGTCTTCCTTTGCAATGTGGAGACTTTTTTTTAATTTTCTTGAGTAATATCCTGACGACAGCAAGCAACCAAGTACTGACACCGGAAGGGATAAAAGAGATTGTCTTTGGTGCATGCTTGCTTCTCGCACCTTCTAGGTTGGAGGCTTCTGCTTCTCTTTTCAGTTCCACACGTTGGACCTTCTTGGCTCTGATGCTGGAACTTAGGGAAAGGAGATAACAGCCTTTGAGCTGTTTCTCTCTCATGCGTCTGACTTTGCATCTGTTCACAGAGAAGGAGAAATTTCCCTGTTGCTAATGGAGTTATTCCTCTCCAGTGTTATTAGAAATGTTCACCTGTGATCTCCTCTACAAAGTGAGGACCTTTGCTCTGGTGAAATAACAGCAGCATTTCTTGAGGGCTTGGAAGGAATGTTCTACAGGAATTGGACTGTCTTTTACTGAGCCTGTAAATTTCTTCCACTTTCCAGGCTTGCCAGAGTTAGACTTCAGCCATGCTACTTATCTGGTTCTGTTCCTTGCTCTTCTCCCTGTTTTTTGCCTGTTTGAGAGCCCATAGTGGACTTCACACACGAGATCTAGAGGGGAAGAAAACACCATCAAATTGTACAAGTCCATTGAAGCTTGGCCTTTTTTTTTTTTTTTCCCCCAAAGAAAATTATTTGGCTTTAAATATTTTAATAGAGCTATTTCTAATCAGTTCCTGCCCCTTAATTTGTTTCCCTATGCTCAATTTGAAATACAACTAACTCACTTCTTCAAGTGGAAAATCTTTTTACAATAAATCAACAACATTTGAGACAAAAAATAATCTATCAGAGCATCAGTCGACTCAAAACTAAGCAGAATTTTCTCTTGGAATATAGCTTCATCTGTCTGAGTTAAAATAATCCAATATCCCTCTCATTCCCTTTAAAGGGTCACTTGGATACCAGCGAGCACAAAGCTATTGATGGCTCAGTAGACGAATAAGCTCAGGAGACCTGAAAGGAAACTCTTTCATTATACTGACAGTAATTTCATAAGACTGTATGAACTGGCTGCCGTGTGGTGAGGAATTAGGAGAGTAACACAGGAGTCTACCTGGCAGAAGAGTAACATGAGATCTGTTTAAAAGGGAAAACATTGCAGAATGAACCTATACTTTGTCTTGATTTCAAATGCAGGTTACGCTCAAAAAGTGCAAAAGGCTGAAATGTAGAAAGGAAATGGAAGTTGTTATTCCTGAGAGCGCACCTCACGCAGAAGCAAAATTTTCTGAATCTTTTTCACTCATTTGACTCTAATGATATCATTTTCCAAGGCAAATAATTTAATTTTTGGAATAGTCTAAAGTTTTTGTGACAGGTGAATCAGATACCTTAAGCAGTGGGAATCATCACGCAGCAGAGGGACTGTGAGATATTCTCAGCCTGAAAAGTTCCCAGCCAATATGAGATTGAACTGTATGAGCTCGACTGACCACAGGGAAATCTGAGTCCTGACAGTAAATGTCAGAAGAGATATATTAATGTACAGTAATGGAGTTAGAAAATAGCCTTTTCTTTCTTCTATTGCAACTTCAATAATCACTAGCACAAAATGTCTCTTGTCTTTTTAAAAGACATAAGCCAGGCTAGACTATTGCTTATATAAATGCTTGAAGTAAATTTAAAGACTAATTGGATGTGTGGAAGAAGAAAAATTCATAGAAAGAATTAGCAGATGCTTTGTAATCACAAAAAATGTTTTAATACACTTACAACTTTTTTTTCTTTTGGCCTTTTAGGAGAATTAAGTGAAATGTTCAGTGTATTCTTACTTTATTTTACTGCAATTTTTTGAAGGAAAGCAAGCAGAACCTGCATCATGTTTTCAGCCACTCTTTCCTGACTGACTGATGTGGGTGACATGAAGGCACCTGCTACCCAAACCTCTTTCCCGTGAGGTGCTGGAGCAGAATTGAATGAGGGGACAGCTTTCCAATCCCATGGCACGTTCTTGGGATTTTTGAAGTCTCTCTGTATCTTTTGTGGGAATAAAATACAAAGCAACCCTTTTCAAATGCCTTTGTGAAAGAGAGCTGCGTTGAAATGCCTGGTTTGAGATCAAAGAGCTCAGACGAGCAATTGGGGGTTTTAATTCTGGTCACAGGCAAAGCTCTGTTGAAATGTTCATGTTCCTCTGAGATGTTTCAGCTTTGATGTAGAGGGATATTTGACTAAATACCATTTTAACAATGTTCTGACCAGGTCTGTGTTTTTGGTGCCTTTGTGTTTGTTGGAGGGGAACTTAAGCAGAGAGAGCTGATAGACAAGGAGTAGTGAAAGGCCTGGAAAGGGAACATGAAAACTTAATAAGGTGTTAGCTCTGTACAGGACCCAAACTGCTTAAATTGAAACTTAGGTGCCTAAAGCCCAAGGCTGAGACAACAATCCAGCCTGCCTGCTTCCCGCACTGCAAGGTACCTCCATACCGCACTTGGAAATTTCCTTTCTGTAGTCACCTGTTCCTGCCTGAAAACACCTGTTAGACACAAGGCAGGTATCTCCTGCTCCCCTAGGCCACCAGTGCTCAGGCAGGCTGGCACCTGAACTGTGTGACAACTCTGGGCAGGCCCAGAGATGGCCTGGAGGCCTGATTGTGGCCGGGGCCATGAGTGATGTGTTGGTGCGGTGGTGGGCCGGGACACCCTGCTCCTGAGGAAGCGTCAGGCTTGGCTGTGGTGCTTGTTCTCACACTGCACTCCTGCACACAGCCACCTGCAGAAGGAGGGCTGAAGGCTTTCCCCCAAAGCCTCCAAGGCCCTGAGGCTGTCTTCATCATAGAAAGTCTAAATTCAGTTTTTCCTGGGCCAAGCAGAGTTTAGAAATCATGTTTCTTGCCTTTCTAAATACTCTAGTCATGAGGGGATGGACACTTCGGACTTTACCTCAGTTCTCTCCCCTTGCAGCAGGAAGGAGCAGCATCGCCCATGAGAAATCTCCCTGCACATCTCCAGAGACCCTATGGGAAGTCATGCGGCCGGGGCAGGTGGGCTGACCAGTGTCCTGCTGAGGGACTTAGAGCACCTGGAATTTTTGCAAGGCAGTGTGTAAAATGAGTGCTGAAGTCAGGTCTGTATCACGGCTCCGTTTCTATATCCACCAGCATCAGTGGTGGTAAGGTCAGGCTTTTAGTATGCTGCTGCCTTGTAAATGTGTCGGTGGGTATTAGTAATTGTAGGTGATGTGCTACATGGTGCAGGTGACACCTCATACCTCATACTGCGGGTGGAAAGCAGGGATTGCTTTAAATGTTGTCTGCATCTGTGTAGATTGTATTATTCTTACACAGGTATGTGGAAGGGAAAATGTACAGTCTTGTGGGAATGGAGGTAAAAATCAACTTAAGTGCTGCCTGGAAGAATTTTCACATTCTTGTCTAGTGCAATTACAGTACTTGCTCAATACTAGTGAGAAAATAAGTGCCAAAGCTGGGAAGGTTTGGAAGGGCATGGCTTTGTCCTCCAGGTGCTATAACTTAGATTGAAAAGTATCTCCCTGTGAATCACATTTGCCAGCATTGATAATAACAGAAAATCAGGAACCCAAAAATAAGCTTATTTAAGATGTTGCATCATGTACACAAATGGAAAATCTGGATGTGAATGCTGCTGTCTGTGGTGCATCCTCCCCCACGGAGACTCAAATCCTTCACTTTCGTCACATGGGCAGATAGGTGTAAGAGTTCAAATGCTTTTGCAGATTCGTATGTAGTAAGCTGGGAAATTAGAAACTGCTCTTCAGAAACAATTACACACAGAGATGGAATTTTTGCTCCTGCGCATCCTCATAAAACCTTTCAGTTTTGCCCTACAGTTTGTTTTAGAAAGGTGGCCCAGTGCCAAAGCTACCAGCAAGCGTTTATGGTAACTCAGCGCCAGCTCTACCCCACACACCCTGCATTGCACCTTGGACCGAGCGGCTGACTGCTGCATTCCATTCCTCATCTGTAGCACAGACACCATGTATCTTTTTCCTCCCAGAATGTTCCTCTGCTCTAGCACTGTTTCTTAGGAGGAGTATGGAGGAGGCAATCCCGTTTAGTGCCTCTGAGCTTCCACAGTACACAATTATCAACGTTAATGTCTTCAAATTGATGGAGTTATTGGAACCAGCAGGCTGCTTTGTTGTTTGTGTGTTGTGCAATTATCAGCATTCGTTACAAACAGGTATGTCTAATTTTTCCAGCTCTCAGCAAGCTGACTACAATGACAGTATTATGGGCTGGGTTAAACCTACTGGAGCCGGTGAGTGAAATGGCTGCCCTTCTGTTGCCAGTAAATGCAACAAACACAGAGCTAGGCAGAAAAAAAAAAAAGAAAAAAAAAGCTTGTTCAGTACATGAGCTGGGGATTTGAACTGCTCACAGCAGAGGTGAAAGCAGGGAGCTTTGCTGGGCTTTCCCAGGGTATTGTTTAACTATATGCACAGCTCTCCTTGGTGAGAAAACAGAAGGTGAAAGAGGTGCTGGAAACAACAAAACTGGAGTTGCCTTGTAAATGTGCTCTAAGGAGATGTATGCAAGCGAGAATGTGTTTAAGCAGTGTTGCTAGAAACTGACTTGGAGCAAGGAGAAAAGAAGCACCCGCTGTGCCTAGAGACACTGAGTTTTGGCCAGCCTGCACGAGTACACAGGGTTCTGTCAGACTGCCCTCAGCTCAGGGGCAGCTATATATATATTTATATATATATATAATCAGGAAAAGTGTTCCTGGTGCTCAGGAGCACTGCTGGGTGCTTCTTTTTGGTGTGGATGGGAGGCTGAAGCTGCAGTGACAGTCTGCTCGTCAAACCTTTTGCAAGCATGTTTATTATTGGTCAAAAACAGTACCTAATTAGGAAACACTTGTAAAAAAAAAATTCACACCTAGGGACATAACTGGTGTTTAGAAGAGGGGGATATCCTTATTCAATAGGATATATGGCCCTTGGTTCTCCTTTTGCTGTGTTTGTCTGCTCCGCTTTGGCACAGATGTTGCAACTTGCCCAATAAAAACGTGCACAGAATCACAGCCTGTGCCTTTAGGTGTGCGGGCAAATCAGCCGTCCCTGTTACAGCCGACTGACATCTGGCAGCCGCCAGCCTACAGAAAAGGCACAGTTACGGTGCTGTGGGAGGCCCTGCAGATGCAGTCAGTGCATTACCCTGATGTGCTGGGAGCTGCATGCACGGCCCAGGGAGCGAGCTGGTGGTGGCTGGCAGCCCAGCCCTGCTGCCACCCCGCTGCTGCGTTCACGGCATGGGAAGGGGGCGGCTCGAAGCCACAGGGAGGGTGCACGGGTGCAGGAAGAAGAGGAAAACAAGATTTGCAAAGCTCTGCTAAGAAATTCTCTGGGAAAATGTGGGAAAACACCACTGCAATTCTAGACGCCAGGGGCAATGTTTCCCTTGGTCTCGATAGTAACAGAAAGCATTGATTCTTTGTTCGTATCTGGGAGTGGTGAGACTTGGCAGGCGGCAAACCCCTGCTGTGTGCAGTTGGCAGGGGTCAGAGTGCCCAGCGAAGCTGTGAGGGAGGCAGAGGGCAGTCGGGAGAGGTGGGATGCTCCCCCTGCGGAGTCACAGCTGCCTCCTGTGCCGCTGCAGAGGAGTCCTGCACACGGCCGGGTCTGTGGCGCTGGGAAAAACAAAGCTCAGCCAGCAAGAGTGTTGTCTGGGGACATACAGAGAGACATGCCTTGCTGCACAGCTAGCCAGCTGAAATGGGTGTGAGCACTTCACAGGGAGTAGACACCAGCCAGAGAAGAAACCTCTTGTTCTCACGCTTCCTAAATGGGATACAAGACAAGTAACGTCACAGCTATGGATCGATCCTGTGGCCCAAGTTCTGAACTGCGGGAAATAACATGAAATTTTCAGATCACCTCCACTGATGTGGTGTAGCCATCCAAAAGGGCTAGTGAGGAAAAATCTTGGTTTCCCTGGCTGGAAATAGAATAAATAAGTTGGGTCTGAAGAAGTATTTGGTGTTGGACTTGGTTAAGACCCACCAACATTTTGTTAGAGCACTGCAGACATTTAAAAGAATGTATCTTAGGCCCAGGGCAGATTGTACAGAGATGAATGACCCAGTCCACTGTCTATGGAGGTCACCAAGGCTATAGCAAGTTTACTGAGAAAGGTGCTTGACTGTTAGAAAATGTCACTACGGGCATTTCCCACCCAAGTTTAATTCTACCCTCTCTTTGTGTTTCTGCATGCCATTAACGCCAACGAGCAGCAGCTGTACCAGGGTGCTATAAATTCCTTTTCCCTTCACCACAGTAAATATCTGAGGCCCAGCAAAAGGTGCTGGCAGCCTGGCTCCTGATGAAGGAAGCCCTGACTTGGTCCTGTATGAGTGAAGTGTGAAAAGGGAGGTTTACAGGGAGGGGCAGTTGAAAAAGCATGAGAAGAGCAGGTACAGCAACTCTCCTTTTTATGCATAATGTTTTAAGTCTCTTGATGATGCTTTGTGGGTGATCGCTTTGGTTCTTGTTTTTTGGTCTGTTACCACAAGAGAAGGTTGTCTAAGGGCTTCAAGTCTCTCCAGCACAGACACTGTTTATAAAAATGACTGAGTATTTTAACCTCTGCTTGTGAATATCTTGCTGCTCTGTGTGTGCTTTGCTTTGTGGATAGCAGTTAAAATTCTAGCGGGCTGCCCTCCCATTAGAATACCTTTAATGCCTTATTGGGATGCCTCCCACTTGAAAATGGTTTAGCACATAAAGGTGCTTTGCTCATTGAAGAAAAAAATAAAGCATACTTCTGATGCAGAGGCAAGATTGTTTTGGCAGCTCTCCTGTAGGTTGCTCTTTATGCAAATGGTGCCTTGGGAACCAGCAGATGAAAGCATGTTAGGGTGGGATGGTGATGCAGATGTTTCACCTGCACCTCAGGGAGAGGAGCTCTGGGGGGAAGCCAGCTCCCCTGCATGCTGCTGGATTATCTTGTTCTGTCTGAAAGCCTAGTGTCTGCCCTTGGGAAAACTTGCTTGAATAAAGTAAGGAAGGAGTGGCCAGTATGCCTGGTTTTGAACACTTTGATCCAAGAGGATAGATTCTAAAGTTTGAGCCACAGTCTCAGTGAAAGAGCAACAAAACAGGAACAAGAGGAACAAAAGAAGTAAAACTGGAAAGGGTGATGTGGACTAAAATGCAAGAAAGAGAGCAGGTGAAATCTGAATATCAAGAAAATGTGAGTCTACATAGTTTAGTTGTCCCGAATGACCAGGATAGGGTTTTCTACAACTAGAAAAACATATAGGATAGTTGCTCACTGAAAAGAGTACTTCCTAAGTCAGTCTGTGCAAAAAGAAACTCCACTGTTGATGGGAGGAGAGACCAGTTCTTTCAGGCTGGGAGCAGAGGGAAGCAGTCAGCTTCAGCTGGGTTTGCTCAGTCCTCATTTTAACACGGTTGTTAACTTTCTCCAAGCTTTTCTGTTTTGTTGTTGTTTTAATTAAAGTGTATGAATACTGTCCATCCATATTTTTGGGGTGAAACAGAGCCAGCTCCAGCTCTGCTCCCTGCAGAGCAAAGGCCTTGTTCACTACCAAGTTTCATGCCCAAATTCAACGCTATCTGTTTATGCTCCAAGGAGATGCCTGCAAGGGGTTGGCTGAGCAAACTTTGTTTTACATGCCAGCTCTTCAAGCTGACAAAGGAGGGATTAGTGCCTGGGGGGTCTGCAGATAATTCAAACACAAGGGTGTGTGTACGAAAAACTTGTTGTGGATAGCTGTAACTATGGCATGAGTTCTGTTTGCCACCCTTACACAGCGTTTTGTTGGCCACTGAATCAGCCTCCAAACAATTCCCTGCATTCTCATTATCAGTGTACCTACAATGTTTGGGCACTGTCAAACGCCCGTTACTTGAGACACAATAGGTACTGCAGAGAACTAATGGGACTTTCCTTTGCTGCACAGAAAATCCTCTTACTTCCCCATAGCACCGGTCAAGGCCTTTCACTCGACCTCTGTGCAAGGAGTAAGATGTCAACCATGTCACATCAGAACGTGTTATCCCAAATGGTGTCTGTAAACCAGACCCCTGCCACTGTTATTTTGGAATGTCCATGTAATAAATATTGTTCCAGCTATATAATTAAAATACTATTGTTGCTTCTCCCAGGAACTTGTTTAACAGCCTTCTGCAAAAATTGAGTAAGCTTGCCATCCCAGTGCTATGGTACAAGCCTGCTATGTTGACCTAATTTAATCAAAATGTCTGGAAAACAGTCAGCATCTGAGGGACAAAATGCCTTTCGCTGTTGTGCGATGACTGTTCCTGGAATCTCTTTAAATATTGCTGAAAGAGAGCAGATGTTCACCTCTTGCGTGTCTCCTCCCTCCCATCCATCCAGAGAAGGAGAGCCCATTTCCTCCACTGATTTGATTAAGGACTGAAAATGCAATTTGAAAGGGGAGAGTGGAACTGAAGATTTATTTTGATACGCAAAAAACTGGAGGTTTTCTTCAGCTGTTGGTTTTTGTTTGTTTCATGTCTGGGTGAGGAGGGCCCCCTGAGGGGTAATGGCTACTTGGAGTGAGATTTGTCAGATGTTTACTGTCCGCCTTCCAGGCAGGAGAAAGGCAGAGAGGGAATAAGATGGCCTGAGTGTTTCCAAGGGAATAAAAGTAATCGTGCCTAGAATGAAAAGACCATCAGTCCAAACACCAAACAGGTCTCCATATTTTCTGCAAAGCACCGTTCAGAAAAGTCAATGGAAAAAATAAGAGGGAGGGGAATACTGGTCATACTTAAACGTCAATTCTACTATCAGTACCTGTCTTCTATTGAATTAAATTTTCAGGATGGAAAAGTGTTAGGGGAGACAAAAAAATGTGGAAGTATGACGTATTTTATTAGTTGCATCAGGAATAATGAGAGGTCAGATCTGGCCTGTAGAGGAAAGTCAACGGAGGAAATCAGCAGATCACCAAGGGGAATGTCTTCAAACCAGAATTCTGAGGCCTTGCCTGCAGTACCAAACACCACCTGCAGCACAGCTTAGGATCAGGACTGGGAATGGATGAGCCCTCTTGGCTGCCAATTTAATAACTAAATGACTCCGCTGTTGGTGAGAATGGCCAAGAGGAGCATCCTGAAAGACGGGAATAGAAACCTACTGTTAAAACTTTGGAGGGTTATTTGTTTTGTGGATGTTTTTTGTGGATTTTCTTTGCTAGTGTCACACAAAGAAATTCCAGGCGCTAATTTCTTCTCAATCTGCTTCTTACAACTATCCTTGCTTGCACTGGTAATGCCTTTTTTTCTCGCTACCTGTAAGCTCAGCCTGAACAAGACTTCTCACAGAAGATGGTTACAAGAATGACTCCAAAGGTGGCAGCGTCCTTTAGGCTGCAGGGAGGGAGGTAATGTCTACACCTTCCTTGCAGCTGGCTCATATGTCAGTGATCAGGGAAGCCTGGGACAGTGTTTCTTATTAGGTTTCTGTAATATGATGCACACCCAGATAAGTAAGACACTCCTTTTTGTGTCTTGAGAGACAGGAAGGGGGGAAGTGTGGGCAAGTCTGGTGGGGTTTCTATCCTCTCCTTTTCTCAGGCTAGGGGCTAAGAAGAAGACCCTGGCTACAGGGAGGCAGTGACACAAGCTCAGGTACAGTCAAAGGTACTTCTGTAGGCAGTTGTTCTGCCATGTGTACTACCTTAGAGCAAGTCTCTGAGAAGATCTGTTTATTTAGGAAATCCTGCCTTCTACACATCTTGAAATGGAAGATCAGAGGATTAGGCATGCTGCTGGAGGCAAGGGTGAGTCCAGGTGGAGATACGTAGAGATTCTGAAGGACAGGGAAGAGCAACTGCATAGATACTTGCAGTCTGCCCAGTGAGAATACTCTGGGCATTAACTGCTTAATAAGGAGAGTGAGCATTCGAGGAAGAGGAAAATATCATCTAGTGGAGCAGATTTAACTTGAAATATAGACAATCACACATGGGGGGAGAAAAAAAAAACCCAAGCAAACAGGGGAAGGTGGTAGTGGAGGGATTCCCATCGAAGGCCCAAAGTCATATATTTTGTAAACAGAAAGACCATGAAGGTTTCTAGGCCTAAATGAACATCTCAGTGAGTAAATAGAAGAATAGATAAATAAAAAAAAAAAAAAATGCCCAAGCAAGAGATGAAGAGCTTTTCTGGAGTGGAGCAGTGTCTGTTCAGCACAGGGAAGGTATGTGGTGCTTGTTGGAAAGTGTAGTGCTGAACTGAGTCTTGCTGAAAATCAAGTCAAGATTTGCAAAGAGTATTAAAAATAAATCAGGATAAAAGGGTATTTTAAAAAAAACCATGAAGGATTCTATGGCCATATAAGTTGAGGGGAGACAAAAGAAGTTAAGCTTTCTCCTCTGCTTAAAATTAGGAATGTGCTAATGAAACTTATGATATGAATTTATGAAGTACTGGTAGTGTAAAGGATATAATGCAGAAAGAATTAGTTAACAAACAGACACACAATGAAGTTTAATAGAATGAGGTCAGATAGGACTGCTAATAGCAGTTTATGCTACAGGGTAGGGCTGAACAAGTTGAAAGAAAGATCAAGATGCCTACTGGTTGCCTGTATAATGCAGTCATGAGAGAAAGAGCATCCTAAATTTGTTGGGGGGAGTGGGGAATGAGATGAGTATTTTTGCTTTTATGTAGAAAATATTGCTGTAGAAAAGTACTTGTGAAACCTCTTGCATAGTTTCTGAAACTCAGGCTGCTTATAAGCATGAATTCAAGTGGAACAGATGCCAAAAAGGACTAAGAACAACTAGAGAATCTGTAACGTGAAAGGGAATCAGAAGATCACAGTGAAATAGCGGTGGTGATGACTACTGGTGCACACTATCACTGCAAACTTCTACAGTGCCTATGCGCTCTGCATACTGTGTACTACAAAACCTAGTGCAGAACAGACTCACGGCAAGGCTGAAACAGGAATCGGGAGTAAAGTAATCATAAGTAAATATTCATATTTACAATCACTAAGGAATTGTTTATAGATAATAGTTCTGACAGTTCTGCTGTGAATAGACTAAGAATAGGATCGTAAGTTTCTAACTGTAAGAGGAGAGAGGCTCTGAGATGACTTTGCAACAGGAGCACTAGGGACAGAACTAGCTCTATGATGGAGCTTAAACATCTTGCAGAAGGATATTACATGATGTCATTCCCTGCAGGAACTGCAAACTGCCCTTAATGGCCCTTACAGCCTTCTGCTTCTAGGAAATGGATACACCAGAGGTAGAGGAAAGCAAAATACAGAGGTCAAAGCACAACAGAGGGGTTTCAAAGCACAGTCAGGATGGGTTTCTCAAAAAAAAAAAAAA
>WBMW01003369.1:1347706-1490012 GCA_013396635.1 Penelope pileata
AAAAAAAAAAAAGGGCCTTGTCCAGAGTGCAGAAAAAGAGGAAAATATAATTGCTGGATAATAACTGTGTGCTTAGGAACCAGTAACAAGTGGGATGAAAGGATTTTCCTGGTATCTGCTTTTCCCTCTTCATTGCCACTTGACTACAGAAAGCCTTTCAGCTTCCTGTCTAGACCATATTTTGATAGCTTGTTATCTCTAGAGAACAACAAACATTGCATCCCAGAGCAGCCTCTGCAAGATGGGGGCTGATGACCCTGAACTATGATTCTCTTCAATTCCGAACACATTCAGATTGGACCACCCTACATATTTATTAGGCAGTTGTTTTATTCATACAACTGTGAGAAGTGGCATGATTTTCACTTGTGTACAGGTATTCATCTATCCACCAACAGAATTTTAACTTGTTCTATTTGTCCCAGAGAAATAAGCAATTGCATGTGATTTCAGGTGACCAGTTACATACGGTGGAATGAGCTGGAGACCCCTGGACACTTTCTTTGCACCCACATGAGCATTAGAGGGTGCAGTATCAACATCCTCCAGTATCTGTTGGTTTACCCAACTTGCAGTGAATTGATTAAGGCAGCTATGACACTTGTTGTTTTGCTTGTGGTTATTCAGTCTATACACTTCACCATAAAAAACAAGGTTTTATGTCAGAAGCAAGCTAGGGATGACAAAGGGAAGATTCCGAAGGCAATACACAGGACACAACTTGTCTTTCTGAAGCAACTGCCTTGAGATGCTCTGGTGGATAGCACTGGGAAAGCAAAAATGCTGTTACTTACCTTCTGTTTCTTAAAAATATGCCTTAAAAAGTAGATTGAGTTTGAGAGATGATGCGAAAGAGGCTAAGGTGAGACTTGAGTTTTCTGGGACTTCATTTTCATGGGTACTCTAGAGAGATTTTTGTCATCTGCTATTTTTTTTGGTGCTGCTGGGTTAGTGTGGTTTAATCCAGCGTGATACCAATCTGTGCTATCTGCTGCATCTGAAACCAGTGACAATGGAGGGGGAGAAGGACAGCCAGCCAACAGCCTTGCAGACAATGGTGTTAGCACATCAGCAGCTGATGTGAGCACTCAGCAGCCTCTGTGAGAAAGGATGGCCTGGCAAAGAAGGAAAGATTTCTGGGTATTTGCAAGGAGCTGTCCTTGACATGAAAGCCAGCAGAGTAGTAAAATCTAAGACAGTCTTTGAAATTTGAAAGGTGGACAAGGGTGGCATTAGAAATAAAAGTCAAAATCTTGGTATGTAGAGCATGCTCCATAGTAGTGCTCTTGAGGTTGTTCGTCACCTCTGTTTCTTTTAATTCTGTTGTAAGAAGTCAGCAAGTACTCCCACATTTGCTTTTGTATGTGTAATGTCCATTTGTGTCTGCAGTTATGGGATCATTTTTTGTTTTGGGATCATTTTTTGTTTTGGTTCTTCTCTGAAAACTATCCCACAGATTTGATCACCTCTCTTCCAAGTGTAGGCCCTTATCTCATCATAACAGAAACGCTGTCTCCTGTTTTATCGTAGTCCCACTGGGTGTTAGTTCTGGCCAGAAGTGCTACTGCAGTGCTTGAAAACATGTAGAAGAACTGCAAGGCTTACCCACGCATAAATACATTCTGTTAGAGTAATTTCTTCCTTCTGTCACTGAAGCATAAAGTCTTCAGCATGTTCATAACAACACTGATGTCAAATCCAGATTATGTATGTGGGAGACTCTGCCAATGCCTGCTTGACTTTATCTCAGCCTGTCCTTCACTGTTATCCGAGGGAACTGAAGGATGAGGGAGAAGTGGGATAACTTGGGTAAAGCAAAACAATGATAAAGCAAAAGCTTTGTATCTTAAGAAAATATTTACTTGGTTTCTGCTGGCTATTTTTCTCACCCTCAGGTTCATCTTCTGCCTGTCTGAATTAGGTGAAATAAGGATTAGAAATTTCTGTTTTGCAAGCAATATTTGGGGTGTTGCAGGAATGCTGGACCTTGATTTACACTTGTAGCGTACCTAGCCACAACTCATTCAAGGTCTGGTTAAAACATCTAGATGATATGTGACAGATCCGAGTGCTGAGATGTGACACATGCTATTCTTCTGTCCTTGAGATGGAGGCAGCGTGGAAATGAAGGAAACTGTTCTCCTCATAACAAGCCCTTGTGTTCCTCTGGTGTAATTGTGAGATATTTCTGTTTAGAAGATGAAACCTTGCAAGCAAACAAGATGATAGTTTAGGAGAACATGGATTTCCAAGTTGCCATAGGTACCACTTCTCATTTGACTGTAGGGACTGTGTGCTGAAGCAGCTTCCCAGTGATCCCAGGAGACCCAGCACCCACTGCTCTGGATGGTTTTGGGATGCAGTGAGGGAAGGCTGGAGAGACTGAGAGCTCACTGAACACGCTGGGGCTCCTTCTGCAGCTGGCAGCACATTCCCACAATTAAATGCTTCATTAGAAACCTTTTGCCTGAGGAGAGAGAGTGTGTGGAGCTAAACCTACTTTGTGACTTCAGTGAAGTTTTGCTTTCTTCTCTAATTGTTTATTATTTTTCTCACTTCAAACAAGTGCTAGATACACTCCCTTTTCATATGTCTAAATTGTCTCATCAGCACGGATGAGCAGGTTGTCTGTAAGGTGCAGGCCAGGCAGGTTGCTGCCTTTTCAACGCAGTAATTGGACTGGTTAGAATTTGTGGGAGTGTAGGGGAGGTTTTCTGTACCTGCTTTTGTGTGGTGCAGAACATTCTTCTTTGATTAAACATTTACTGGAGAAAAGTTGGGTTACTGCTGTGTGGATCAGTACCCTTGCTTCATCCAGAACCACAGTCTGGCAGGTGCCACCTCTTGATGAAAACCAGGACTGGGTCCAAGCCTTCGAATTCCTGTGACCCACCCGCTGCTATTTCACAGTGCTTCAGGGATGTAATTTGATTTTTGCTATTGACTTTACTGCAATGTTAAAGTACAGGGAGTCCTGAGGCACTCAGATCTAATTAGGTAAAATACAGAAAAATCAAGAAGCCTATTTTCCCTGAAATCTAACAGTCCAATGAGTGCTATATAATCAAGTGGTATTTAAAAAGCCTAAGATGGAAAGGAGAAGTTAGCTGAATGGCTTTCACATTTGCAATCTGTATTTCAGACCACATAAAAGAGAAATTTGGGGAAAAAAACAGGACCACACATTTAGTTTTTTCTTTGTGATAGAAAATGTGCAGGTACCAGCTTTTCACACAGGCAATGGCAACATTATTGATATACACTGGAAGACTGGAACTCTATTTATGCTATTTCTTGGTTTTTTTAAAGTCCATTTTTCATAAGGACCCACTGCAATGTTTTGGGCAATTAGCTCATAAATATTCAGAACTGTACATTTAAATGTTACTAAGCATCTGCATTCAGACAGGAACTGCAGCTGGTTGACTACTGTCCCTTCCCAAACAATGGAACTACTTCATATAATAAAGAAGGAAAATTAAATCTGCTGTCTAGCAAAATGTTGGGCTTTTTTCTTAGAATTACCAGCAAGAAAATTAGAGATCTAGACATCACCTCATTTATGAACATACAAACACTTCTGGCAGTTTAGTAAGTGATACAATGCTTATTCTTTCAATAAGCTATTTTAAATTGCTTGTTAAGCCACAGTTGTAATTCAGATGAACTACAGGGGAATTCAGAGAACTAGAGCAAAACTCAAAATTTGAATGAGTGCAATGGGAGACTTTGTTCAAAGAATATGGAAAACTGAGTTTACAACGATCAGTGGGATGTCATGAAACAAATTACTTCCCTAATGAGGTTTTTTTTCTCACTGAAATCTTTGTATCATTTTCCCAGGAGAGGTTTGTTACCTTGAATGACTACCATTTAATGGTCTTTAATTTAGCTTTCCTCTGAATTTGGACTGTGATGCCAAAATGAGACCTCCTGTCTTATCAAACATGCCCCGGTCCTGAAGAGATTGCACCATCTGGGTTCACAGGTTTATTTGTGAACTTCAATTGTGCTAACTTTCAGGGTCAAACACTTGAGATTGTCTCTTGGAGGTTCACAGTTCCCTGAGGTTGTTTCAAGCAGTTCATGGGGGTATGTATGAAGTGACAGGTTCTTTGCGAAGGCTGAAAACACATTTTTCCACTTCATGGGAGGAAAGACGAACTAATACAAGATCAATTTGATGTTCCCTGGCCAAAATGCAGTCAGATGTAGTCTACTGGCTGTGTTTGTAACTAAATACTTCAGCAAGGGCAATAATGACTTGTAATTCTGAAATGCCTTATTTTTCCTCTAAAATCAAAACAAATAAAAACAAAACAAAAAAATGAACAAAAAACAGTAGCATCTTCCATATAGCACCAGAAGAAGAAAATGGCTGCCCTCCTTCAAACTGGGCAAGCTAGAGTTCTTCAGTACCTCTCCCCAAGGGGTAGAAGTGGATGTTTCTGTGCTGCCTCCAAAGACACCCTACAGGTAGAAATAATAAGTGCACATAAGAAATAAGGGTGCTTGCAAATAAGACTGAGCTTCTGTATTATATAATATTGAGAGACTCCCTTCTTGGACATCTTTAATTTAGAAAAATATGTTAAAGCCCTGTAATGCTTTGTTACTGGTGCCCAGGACAAGGAAAGGGGCACAGACTGGAACACAAGAGATTCTGACTGGATGTTGGGAGGGAAAGGTTCATCCCACTCTGCTCTGAGCTGGTGCAGCCTCACCTCAAGCACTGCACGTAGGTTTGGGCACCACAATATAGGAAGGATATGAAAGTATTAGAGAGCACCTGAAGGAGGGCTACAAATGTGGTGAAGGGTCTGGAGAGCAAGATGTATGAGGAGTGGCTGAGGTCCCTTGGTTTGCTCAGCCCAGAGCAGAGGAGGCTGAGGGGAGGCCTCATAGCAGCCTACAGCTTCCTCACGAGGGGAGCGGAGGGGCAGCGCTGAGCTCTGCTCTCTGGTGACAGTGACAGGATCCGAGGGAACAGCTCTCAGACCTAGGGTTTGGATTTTAGGTGGTTCTGTGTGGAGCCAGAAGTTAGACTTGATGATCCTTGTTGGTCACTTCCAACTAGGGATATTTCCTGATTCTATGATTAGGAAGCGTTTATTTACTGAGCAGATAATGGAGTACTGGCAGAGGTTGCCCAGGGAGGTTGTGGAATCTCTTGGAGGTCTTCAAAAGCTGCTTGGACATGATCATAGAATCTTTAGAGTTGGAAGGGACCTTTAAAGGCCATCTGGTCCAACTCCCCTGCAATGAACAAGGACGCGTACAGCTAGATCAGGGTGCTCAGAGCCCCACCCAGCCTGACCTTGAGTGTCTCCAAGGACGGGGCTTCCACCACCTCTCTGGGCAACCTGTTCCAGTGCTTCACCACCCTTATCATAAACTTTTTCCTTATATCCAACCTAAATCTCTCCTCTTTTAGTTTGAAACCAATTTCCTTTGTCCTATCACTATAGATCCTGCTAAAGAGTCTGTCTCCTTCTTTCTTGTAGTTCCCCTTAAGATGCTGCAAGGCTGCTATTAGGTCTCCCCAGAGCCTTCTCTTCTCCAGGCTGAACAGCCCCTGCTCTCTCAGCCTGTTCCTTGTAGAGGAGGTGTTCCATGGTCCTGGGCATCCTGCTATGCGTCCCTGTTTGAGTAGGGGTTGGACTGAATGACTTCCAGAGGTTCCTTCCAGCCTCAGCCAGTCTGTGATTCTATGATTCTACTTCTTATTGCTGCTTTCAGCTCTGTGCTGTAAATACTTCATCTACTAAATAAGCCAAACCACACACCTCAAAACCAAAGTAACACCACTGCTATAAGCAAATTAAAGTGTTTTTTTCATCTTACCATAAAGGCCTGAATGGCACTTTTCCATGATTTTGCAGCAGTGTGGAAAATTTCTATGGCAAAGCCATGCTCCCAAACCCCAGGCTACACCACCTTGTCAGTACTGGGGCTTTTAGCTGTGGTGGTGGTTCTGCATGGTGAGGCATGCTTCACATCCTGCTTGCACATCGCACAGCACAGGCAGGAGGAACACCGGGAGAGCATCCAGCTCCCTGCAATGCTCGCCTGCCAGTCATCTGCAAATGCTAGGACCTTCTGGTAGTAACTGGGAAACCACAGTTGCTCTTCTCATTAGCAGGAGAGGCAGATACTCAGCACTTTGCGGGGTTGACAATGAGGAGCAAGACACCTAACTGAGGAGTCTGAAAGACACCTGAACCGGAGCAGCCATGCTAGTCACTTATTTATACACTGGATAAAACTCTCACTTGACGTGTTTTGCCGTGGCACAGAAGGCCAGCATGTTTCAGCTATTAAGTGATGCGCGCTGCAGCCACTAACGAGCCAAAAATCTCTCAGAGGCGATAAATTCAGCAACACTTCTGTTCTTTCACAAGGCTGGTAACCTGCCTTTGCAGGGAAGGTCAACCTTGCAGACGGGTGCTCAGACGCGTGTCGTTACATTGGTCCTGCTATGGACTGTACCACAGGCCAGCCATGGAGAAGATGCATGGTGATCTCCGCTTTGGCTTTCCCTGTTGCACAGCGACCTACCAGCTCCTTTACATCACAGGATGAGCTTCCTGCTGTTGCTACTTGAAGCTTTCGTGGCCAGGCTTGCTTAAGTGCTTAACTCTTCTGGAAGGTCCTGGTGAGTTCCCAGGACCAGGCTTTTCCTAAGCAAGTTCTCCTCTCCAATGAGGATGTGCTCTGAATAGATCCCACCTTCTTCAAGCAGGAAAGGCTATAGGTTTGCTTGGAAGTGCCTGGATGTTTGTCAGGTACTTTAAGTTCATTAAATAAAATGGAATGGTGCTTTTAGCAGCATTATTAGCAAGATGAATGTAATTTAAGAGTGTAGGAGAGTGCTTCATTTCCTACCTTTAGCAATAAACTGAAAATAAAATGTAAATGCCAAGTGGCAATGTCGCAGCACGCTTAGCAACCAGATTCTCAAATGTTATGAAAATGCCAGCAGCAGTAAGTCAGGGCTGTGTGCTCATGTGTTTGTGTGCACGTAAATAATCTGCCTCTCCTTCCTAGGACCTAAGTGTTGGCAGAGGTTATTTTGTTCCTTTCCATTTCTCCATCTGAGTGATAATTAGCTTAATGAGATTAAAAGATAGCAGAGAGCCAACATAACTTTGATAGAGAGGCAGGCCTGAAATCTCCAGATATGGTAACATGCCTTGATATTAGCCCAGCAATCAAAGCTGTATTAGACTTAATAGAAATGTAACAGACCTCCAGACTCTTCCTGATGCCAAAGCTGCTGTGAAGAGTGGATATCTGATAAGCATGACGTTATAAAAGATGGCCTCAGGCATTGAGATAAAGGTCAGCTATGTTGATGGGGGTTAAGGTAAAAAGCAGTATATAAAGGAACACTCCCCCAACTAAGGATGTTTGAGTCCTTCATTTTCATTGGTAAATCTTGAGAGACAGAGAAGGCATTCTTAAGCTTTGGAAAAAAACTGCTTGAGCCATCATGATGAAATAAGGAAATGATTCAACACGCTATTCAAGCTGTTGTGCTAAGTATTAGCATGGGCCCACTGACCACCATCTCCTTGTTTTAATGATTTTCTGGTTATACCATACTACATTTCTTTCATTTCTCAAATACTTGTTGAGTGCTACCAGTTCTTGCACATATGCCCTTAAGGGTTTTTCTTGCATTTTCTGTTAAATCATCCCTTCAAGGGCATACACTTTTGTTTCTTTTTTTTTTTTGCTGTTTTTTTCACTGAACTACCTGTCTTTTATCAATACGTTTTAGGCAATAAGCAATGAGGTCTCACTGCTATCTGAAGAGTGATCTTATGAGAGCAGAAACTACCAGAAACTACTGCTCCCAGCTCTGGAGCAGCTGTGTTTTATAAAGCAAAGGGATGTTTTTCCTTCCAGCCATTTCTAGCAGTCTGCAAGCACTGAAGGGCTGAGCTACTCCGCAAGAAAGCTCTTCCCGTGGCACCAGCAGTGTGTGAGTTTTGTCTATGAACGTGCAGTTGGACGTGTGCTAGGAAACTGAGAGCACCCATGGGCATCACCAGCAGGAGCAGTCCATGAGCTTTTCCCAGGGAAATTTTGGGAGAATGTTATTTTGGGAGAATGTGTAATGCAAATGGAGTGCTTGCTCGTTGCTGGGCAGCTTCCCAGTATGACCAGTCACTGGTTTGAAGGGCTTATAGCCTGAAAGAGGGGTCCTGGATAAATGAAGTGCCTGACTTAGTGCTCTGTAACTGTTGGATTTGTTAGATTTTCTACAGCAAGCTCTCGATCCTCCTGTATCGATCTGTTTCACATGCATTAGGAAAGAATTTCCTAGGGATGGGATTTATTTTTTTGGATAGAAAACGTGATTGAATGTAATGTGTCACTGTCTGTACTTGGGTTGGATGCAAGGGAAACTTTCTGCCTTGAAAGTGCACTTCTCATCCGTTAACCTAACAGGGAGGCTGAGACCATGAATCTCTCACATCTTTTTAAATCTTTCATCTTCTCTGTGTCTGCACTCAAGGGCTTTGCGTTCAGTAACGACTAGATCTAGGCAGGAGCTGGATCTTTTTCTCTTGTGAGAAAATCCAGTGGTGCACAGCCCTTTTCTTTTTACAAAGTCGATTAGAATTCTTTTTAAAATCCTTTTTCTGTGGAAAAAAGAAACATCTGAAAACTGTCAACAGGAAACAAAAGTGATTTTCTTCTGATTCTGATGGTTATCTTAAAAAATTTGAATCTTTGAATTTTAAAAGCTTGAACATTTTACAAGTCTTTTTTTTCTTTTTGCAATGGCAAATGAAAGAGTTGTCCTCTGAAGAGGTAAAAAAGCACATATGCTGGAAAAATCAAGCAGATGCTACTTCTAAAGACAGCATTTGCATTCCAACATTCTCTCAAAACAAATCTGCCTTTCTCTTTAAAAACAATTTCCAAGGAAAAGGCTCTTGGCAAAGTAAGTGGCTGATGTCAGGGAGCTCACTTTTTCCACCTGTGATTTGTTTGCTTAGCTCCTCTGCGGTGCAAAATTCCCCAGAAGAATCAGGTACATGGACTCTGCTGCATAACGTATGTGGACTTACGTTTCTGAGTTACTACCATGAAACCACAGATGCGGATTTTGTAGTCTGAAAGCCACTGGCAGAGGGGGCCCTGGGCTGTGCTGCTGAAGCATGGGCAGCAATAGCTGCTTTGTCACAGTCCCATTGGGGAATCAATGTGCTGGCTTTTCTGCTAGGATCCAGGTAGGTATTGGTTTAAAATGAATGCTACACCTAAAACCACTGGTCCTTTAGAGAAGAGGGAGTTTTTGGAGTCTAATTAACTTCTTCCACTGAGTTAAAGAAGTGAAAATAACTGCCGCCTCCTCTTCCAAGTGTCACTGCTGTTTCATATCAAATCACCAGCAACAGAGGACTCCCGTGAAATTCTGCTTTCCCATATTGTGACTTCTATTCAAACTTCTCTTGACAATATAATGACCCAAATCCATGTCAGTTTAAGTTGCAGTGATCTGAAAATGGAGTATGTAACTGCCTTACAGAATGAATATCCAAGCGAAGGGAGACCTGTTGGCAGTGGATAAAAATGCCTCTCAAGCTGTTGACTTTGGCTGTGTAACTATAAATCATCATTAACATGCTTTTAGGGTCTCCTATGTATAAGGGTTGCAAACTACTCCAGCATACACTTGTGTGTAATGCTATGGTGCTCTGCTGCCTTACATAAGCTGAATTTTTGGCCCCGTTGATTCCCATACAAATCCATAACTATAATGCTGCTATTCAATGATCTTCAGAAAGTTGCATTGGGCCCATAGACTATATAGTTTCATTCTGTGCAAGTGTTTAATTAAATACCAGTGGGGCATAGATCACAGCACGGTCCCCAGTTTGCTGAAAGAACATGAATCCAAGGAGGAAAAGTGAGCTGAACAGGGAGCTTGCAAATGTTACCCAGACATCAAAGTTGAGAATAAGTCAAAGGATCAGAAAATATGGATGGCTCATATAAGAGAAATTCCTGGAGGCCTGAACACTGCTGCTTTCTGCAGCAATTCAAATTACTTTTGCTGGCATGTTTGCTGCTTAATGCCACTTGCACTCAATTAACTGTGCCTATGTGCATAATATAAGGAAAATTGCAGTAAGCAAGGCCATCCTAATGAGTCCACTTGCTTTCTCCACTCCCAGCAAAGAAATAATGCAAGCCATCCATTTCCCCTTGATGATTTGAAAGCCCAGATAGCACATTTTCATACTGTCTGCACGTTTGTACGCACCAAATTATAAAATTTGCATGAGATGGGTGTTTATGAGACTGTATTTTAAAGAGTCCTTTCTTTCTTTCTTTTTCTTCCTTTTTTTTTTTTTTTTTTTCCAAAATCTTTGTAACTCTGTGTATTTTCTATTTGAGTATAGGAAGACATGCTTAGATTAGTGATTAGATTCAGCATCACAGTCTGGGGAGTTTTTTTAATAGGCTTAATGGCTCACATTTCAGTGCTCTGCTTTTTGGGGTATGGTGGGCAGGGAGAGAGATTTAGAGCAAATAAAACTGCCACCCAGCTTCTGTGTCAATAAATGAGTTCAGTGCAGTTGTTTTCTGTCATTAATCTCAGCCAGTAATATTTTTACCAAGACCTATCTTCTCTGCTCTCTAAACTGCAATTACTCTCCTGACTGAGAATAAATGTTGCCTACCCAAGTTCTTCTGTATGGTTTTGTGTAGACTCGACATATTGATCTCCTCTCACTCCAGGCTAGAAGTAGAGCTTCTCACATGTTCCCACATCTGAAAATTAGTTCTGCCAGATTCCTGTGGTTAGTTTTTCAAGAGAATTTAACTTCCAGAAATAGGGGAACTATCTGAAGGTTTGTCTTAGTGAAGCTGTTTTCATTTTACTCCTCCATGACTGACAGGTTTTATCTTAAATAGTTAAACTAAAACACTGCAGTGAAAAAGGAACTTTAGAGAGAAATAATCTCATAAATTATCCTAGTATGAGAATTAGCTCTCTTCTCCAGAGGGCTGACTATGTAAATATGCACAAATACTCCTTTTTTGGAGGTTTTTGTGGTCTTATTACAATGTTTTGAGCAGAATACTTTAACTGCCATTTAATCAGTTTTATATACTTTCCTAGCTAGACTAGTAGATTTATAAAGTTCCTAAGAGGATCTAGATACATTACTAGTCATAAAGCTAGGAGAGTTGCCGTAATTGGATTTAAAAACATCAATTTAACAATTTAGACTGCAAACACAGTTCTGAGGAGTTTCTCTTGCATGTGTGTGGGAGAAGAGAAAGAACACTTTCTGCCAAAACCTCTGTGAAATGTTGCTTGCTATGTACAGAGTGCATGAGCTGTACCTAGGATATCAAGCGCAATGTCTGTCCCTATAGTCTTTATAATGGGATTGGGCTTTTACGTAAAGGGTGCAGTGAACTTGAAACCAGCGATGGGCAATTCACAGTGACAACTGGTAGCAAGATACAGAGTGTTTTCTAATCTGTGTGATTAACTCTTTGAAAAATAATCCATTAGGTTTATGAAATAAAAGAGCTGTACAATTAGGTAACAACAAAGAAACCCACTCTCTTCTGTTGGTCCTTTTGATTTCATTGACGTATCCTGCCAGGTCAGAGCGCAGCATCAGTGGGCTCCTCTGCCGGCATCCTGAAAAGCAGGAGGCTCACAGGGAAGCAAGGAAAGGGGAGAGGTTTTAGGACTACAGTTGGAAGTTTGTCTAGAGCTGATGACTTAAAAAGAGGTGGAATCTGGTACAGAAAATGAAATATTTATCAAACTCCAAAAAGCTGTTGCATCCACCTACTCTGATCTTCCAGCTGACACAAGCCCTGGAGCATCCTTAATTCCCATCTGAAGTCGAGCACATTTCTTAGGGGGAAATAATTATATCTCAACTTTTAAAAATAGCACTGAGTGATAGAGAAGCTACCATGAAGCCTGAGAGCCATCTATCATTCCAGTATCTCACAACATGTACAATTAAAACTTGGCACCTTTCTGTTTTTGCTCTGTATTTATCTACCTGTGGTTTTCTTCTTCCTGTTACACTGAATAGCTCTATATCTCTGGTTTTGTTCTATGTGACTGATACTTTTAGATAAATATACATTATATAGATATGTAGCAACCTGGGATTTGATCAAGGTACAGAATTAGCGACACAGATGTTTTTGAAGTATATTTTCCAGTCCTTTGGCAGTTCTTGGGGCTCTCCTCTAAACACAGTCTTATCTGTTAGCCTCTCTTAACCTCTTTCCACAGTTGTGGCCACTAGGATTAGTCCAGGTTCTCTTACAACACTCACATCCCATAAAAATACAAACGCAAAAGAACACCTCTGATGCTGCCCTGTACTGTCAGGATGGAGCTCAACATGGGATCTCTTTTGGATGTTTGCACTGGAAAGCCAGCCAAGCTGATGGTCTGTGGTGATGCCCAGTTTCTCATCAAAGCTGCTTGTTCCTGGAAGAGAAGCTCTTAGCCTGTGAGTCCAGATGCCCAAGTGCATATGTTTTTTTTCTTCTTCATCTTCAGTTTTGCAAATATCACTGGTGTTGAGCCCTGAGAGCTCTCCTCCCTGTTGTTCTCATTCTCTATTCTTTGTATTACTTGCCTATTCAGATCAGTATCAGTTTTAATACCTCCAATTCACTCATTAAACTGTTGCAGAAGGAATACCTGTGATAACCCACCTGTTCAGTTATAATTCCTTGCTCATACAATCTGTACTTGAATTTCTTTAACCTGGTGTTGATTCTTCTTTCTTCTACTTTTTTTTTTCCCTTTTAAATGCATTATATATATCTGGATTTATTATATCAGTGCTGTTACTTTGACGGTCGAACTTGTAATGTCATGAAAATGCGATTATACGTATTGAGCAAAATCAATTTTCTGTAAGTCTATGTTAACTGCCACTAATGATCCCATCTACTGTGTAATTCCAATAATTGTCTTTCCTTTTGCCTGTTCAATTGCATCGATGAGAATTGTTGCCCAACTGATGACCTGATATCTATTTATTTTAATTTCCTTTAAAAAGTCTTTGTACAAAATTAGGTCTCTTCCCAACCTTTAGAACTTTTCTAATGTCCAATAAGCTTTTGAAAATTAATGTGTTGTCTGATCTGTGGAACTCCTTGAGAAATTCTTTTTGGTATTTGGATGCAATTTTTCAGGATTAGATTTTTTTATATGTTTTTTGTTTTGTTTTGATTTAATTACTCATTATCCTCCTTAGTTATAGGTCAAATAAAAGGCTTCTAACCAGCCTCCGATTTAACTAAGCCATCTGGCTTTTTTGCAAATTGAACCTTAGCAAGGAACTTTTGAACAAGAACTTCCAACAAAAAAATGAAAAAACATTCTAAAACTAGGCTAGAAAACAGATCTGTAATCAAAGTTATCTGATTAGAAGATATAAACAGAAGACTCAGATAATCCCGCAGAGTAATAATGAATCTCCAGAAGTCCTGTGCTGCCAAAGTCATGTGCCTGAAATCTGCTCATACGTCCCTTGAAGAGCCTCAAACACAGCCTTGCATTGGGAATTTCTTCACCAGATCAGTGGAAATGCAAAATGCCCAGCCAGGTTAATGACTGATGTGGTTTGAGACAGGCAGACTCCTTGCCCTGAGGGAGCATTTCCCGTGTGAGGGGGAGAAGTGGCAGAGGAAGGAAGGGAAGGGAGCAAAGGGCTGCACTTGGTTTTAGGGGCTGCGTTGTGGAAAGGCACGAGAGGAGCTTAGGAAATACCCTCACCTCATGGCTATCTTCTCAATGAGAAGCATGTGAGGTGAACAGCCAGGCTTGCAAGAGAGGGTGTGCACCAAGAAGCCCTCAGGGTGCACTGTGGCCTGCAGCTCCTGGGATCAGCAGGTGGGAACTTCCACTATTGCCACACAGCCCTGGTAGTAAATTAATGCTATCTAGAGATGAAATCATTTGTCAAACAGAGACAGACGTCTCCCTGGACAGGGAAACTTGCTAACAAAACATTGGTGAGTAGCTCGCCATACCTGGGGGAGGCAGGGATGCCCCATAGATGCTCTTCTCTGGGGTCGAGAGGTCACTTCTGAATTTTCTCCCTGCACTCCTAGGGTGGACTTAGGCACTGTCCTACCTGCAGGAGCAGAGGTGCCTGCCCAGGACTGCTGTGCCCACCTGGCACCACATTTCAGCAGCCCTGCAGCTGGAGGCCATGCTGGGAGACGGATTGCAACAATGGTCTGACACTGGAGAAGTCCTTGGGCTAGTTCATTTGTGCGTTTTGAGCCTGGAGAAGCTTCTTAAGAGGGACTGTGAGGTCCTCATAAGCTGATTTCTACTTCTGAAGGAATCTTAGCGGGCTACGAACTTTCCCTCTTCAGTGTTGGGATTCACTTTACCAGTTATGCTCTGTTTCTGTAAGCTGAACAGCTGTATGGCTACTTATAGTAAGCAAAACGTGCTGGTTAGATGCCTGACAGTGTCACCCATGTGTTTTCCAGGGTAGTTTTGTGTTTTCTGCCTAGTAACAGCACACTGGTGGAATAGAACCTCTTCAGCCTATGGTAAATTGGCTTTTGTTATAGAAATGGTTTTATAGAGATATTCAGATCTCAGGAAATTGACTCCTGTCAATCAACCCTTTCTTCCTCCTAGGAATGTTCCTCCAGATAACGTTTGAACATATTGACCAATTCTACCTATATGTGACGGAGAGCTACGGGGTACTGAGCTCCTGACTTCCTCAGAAGAGGTGCTGTGAGGAACCATGCCAGGTTTGATAGAGACTGCAGCACGTGCTCAACCCTTGTTAGCCATCAGAGTCCACACCTTCCAGACACGAATCTCGAGACATCAGGTTTCCATGCAGCTCATGAACTGCTGCCTCTCATTTTGTTTATTCCCCAACACAGTAATTCTTAATAAATTCGTAGTGACATGGAGGGTTCAGTCCCAGCCATGCTGTTGGCAGCAGTCTTTGCTTCCTGCACCACCAAGAACCCTTTGTTCTTGGGGCGTTGGGTTGTTTCACTGAACGTTGTTTCACTGGTCAAAAGCCAATCTACCATCTGCAAGAGTTCAGAAGAAATGCTGCTCTGCAGTGTTACAAACCTGTTACACTCCTCCTTTAGGATCCATTTGCACCTCCAAAAAAGACAAAAAGAAGGCGTTCAGGTCACATAAGCTGCAATCCCAAACACCCTCACAAAGACAAACTGATTCAGTCTGAAAAGGTGCTTATCTAGGTTTATTTTCACAATTTAGATTGAAGCCCTGATTTGCAAGACATCTTGATGGTGCAGTGATAGAAGCCCCATGAGGAAACACAAGACACCTTTTGTCCATGCACTCGTGGACATTATGTTACAATGATGGCAGGGTTGTGTGGATGCCTTTTTAAAGGCAGTGACTTGGTGTGAATCACCTGTATCACATGAAGACCTCCTCTCTCCAGCTGTGGCAATGAGAGGAGAAAAGGAGGGGCAGAGGGGGCCCATTAAAAAACAAGCAAGAGTCCCATTAGAAGTGTTTTTTCACTCTCTGTATAACTTATCTAAAAGAAAGTGACATTTCTTTTTATTTTGATGTAAGAGATTCACTTAAAGCCTCGGGTACATTGCTCTCAATTTACTAAAACTTCTGCATCTGCCTAATGTAGTCTTTCAAGGATAACTTTTTGGAAGTGTGGAAGACAGCTTAGTTGCCATCAAAGCAGCAAAATCCAGCTTTTCAATTTTCCTGTTAAGGTTTTATTAAGCCATTAAGCGTGCTAGTGCCAGCAGGGCATCCTTGCAAACTCAAAGAACAAAGGCAGTTATTTTGTAACACGCACATTCCAGGACATTTAAATTATTGACCAAGTATGTAAATAATTGATGGCTCACAAACATATCAGTGTAAGAGCCCTGGAAAGCATCGCATACATTTGCCAGGGAGATGGTGGGGTCAGGACTTCTGTAGAGAATAATGATTCATTGTTTTCCTTCTGACTTGAATGCCATTATCCTGCTCGGCTGCACGAACAACGCATTTAGGCTTGAATTGAGGAACAAACGGTTGACACATGCACTAGGTACAAGGAACATTGTGTAAAGGTGCCTTGTAGCAATAAACATGTGAGAATGTTTGCATTTCTGCTCTGGCTCTGAGATCAAGTGGCCTTGGAATTGAGGAAAACCTGTGAATTTCTCGAAGTATAAGCTGGCAAAAAGAAAACACCTGCATGTATTAAGGAAAACTGACTCCTACATGTCACCATGCCTCCCACTGAGCCTACAGCACTGCCCTGATGCAGATGGCACCAGCAGATCCCCACTATAGGCAGTGGTGTGGTGGCACAGACATCAGCTCTGAGAGTTGAGAATGTGCCCTGTAGCTGCTTATGTGGGTACCGAAACAGAGGTGTTTGGGGCTGTGGGTTACAAGCAACAACACGGTTTGCACCCCAGCACCAGCAAAAATCTACTTTGCATAATTTAGAAACCCGCAGATATCTATGAGGCTGGAGCCATGACTCTGTTTTTGCTCACTTTGAAGAACTTTTTAGTTCAGCTGAAACCATCAAGCTCTGAGGCTGATGCTTTGGCTCACCTGGCTCTTGCCACAGACTGGCTGACCCCTTTTCATGTACCAAGAAGTAGGGCACGGAAACATGAGAGGCGATGGGTGACCTAGAAGTGGAGGTGCTGGGGCATGGTGAAAGGTGACCTGGGCTCACTCTGAGCACTGGGGTGTCCCAGCAAGGGGTGAGAGCAGTGAGGGAAGGCCATTGGGAAGCCCAGAAGAGAACATCAAATGAGGCTAGAAACCCTTAATCACAATGAAGATATGATGTGTCCTTCCTCACCAAATGAGAAAAAGGAACAATTTACACATCAGGAATAGTGTCGGGAAGATGAAGTGCAAAGAAGGAGCCTGAGACTCTTTGTGCTACTGATACATCAGTAAGCTGGGGTCCATTTTAACCCCCTTGAGCCTTTTGCCAGTCAAGTGCTCCCCATTTTGTGCTTGATTTGTTTTCTCCTTATGCAGGATAGCATTGGCACTGGCCTTTACTGATTTTCTTCATAACAATTTTGTACCTTCCCTTTAAGCTGTTTTTAGTTTTAACATTGTCCTCGAAAGCATGCACAGCTTACAGTGCGGTGTCATTCACTCTGTCTACTTTCCCCCCATCATTTAGTCTTTAATGGGACTATTGAGCAAAAGACAGCAGATACCACCAGGTCTACTCTTGACAGTCTCTCCCCCCATCTGACAGCAGCTCATCAATAAACCGCTGTGCTAAAAGCAGTTTTTCAACTCCTAGTGCCCATACCTAAGGCTGGTTGCAGCTAGACTGTGTTTCTGAAGCTTGTTTATGAGAATGTAATGTGAGATGATAGCAAGCTATGTATATAGCTTCCCCCTGAGCCCAAAGGGCTAGTTACTGTGCCAAAAAAAGGACATTAGATTTGTTTGCCTTAAGTTGTTGACAAAACCAAACCATTTTGGCTGTTCATTGAATCCTTTTGTTATTTTCTAGGGATATACTAATTGGTTGTTTCTCAGGTAGTCTATTCTATAATTCCCACATCCTTCTTCATATTGGATTTGCCTTCTTCAGACCTCTCCCACCTTCCACACAAGACTGAAAATAATCAGTAGAGTCTGAAGGTTTTGTTCGCATGGCGTTACTACAGTGAAATGCACCCATGCACACCTGCCTGACCTGGAGAACATCTCGTGTCACATCAACGATTGCCAAATCTTCCCCAGCTCCGGGAAGGTCAGCAATTGCTCGGAGCAAGTAATTCAGCTATAGATGAGAAATAACCTCAGGCAGGCAGATGGGAGATGTGGGGAGAGGAGAATTAGGCTTCTTAACGACGGCAGTGTTTTTGATAAGCTGATGATAGCATGGTATATAGGAAAACAGTCCAAAAAAACCGCCTTTGTGAGGAGGTAAGTATGATACTTTTTGCTGACAGCTGTTTGCAGTCACAAAATGAGAAGTATGATTTTCACCTTCCTTTCCAAAGGTGTTTAGTTTTGGAGACTGCTGTTCTTCAGCGTGTTTTTTTCTCATTTCTGGTTGCAGATTACATCCAGAAATTCCTCAAAGTCAGGGAAAGTGACGGCACCGATTCAGCTGAGACAGACATCACTGCAAGTATACCAGAAGGGGAGACAATAATTTACTTAACATATTAAAGAGACCACATAATAAGCAAATTTGAAGCTAGCTACTTCTCCTATGCCTTTGAAGATCTTTTCTTATTCTGAAGTGCTTTAATATGTATACAATATATGTTTGCAGAAAAAAGGAAAACAAATGTCACCAGATGTATTTCTGAACTTGAGTTCACCAAGTCTAAGCTAGTCAGCCTAGGTTTGTTTACATCACTGGAGAGAAATAGGCCCCTCCAGAAGGTAATTCTCGAGACCTACTCTAGTTACATCTGTTTATAAGTCATTCTTTTAAGGAACCTGTTGCTCCCTATTCAGTACAAGCAAAGCACAAGAGGACTTGGATACCTTCAAGATGTCCATATTAGACAAGACAACTGTTCAGCAAGCTTGTCTAAACTTGTTTTAGGAAATACTTGGAGTTTTCAGGCTAGTTCAGTCTTTGCTTATTAAAAAAATATGCTACCAGCACTTATAGAAAGGCCATAGAAAGAAAGTTGATAGCCTGGAGTTGAAGGCCATTGAGCCCAGGAGGATTCAGGAATATTCAAATTTCAATCTTCTGAAAGGCAAACTAATTGCCATCATCAATTTTAATGTTACAAAGCTTCAAGCAAATGCAAAAGCATTCAAAGATCAGTCGGTTGTGCTTTGCATTTAGTACAGAAATAGCTGAACATTTGTTTTCTTAATCTTTTATGCCTACTTTATTGTCACGTTGCTTGGCACTCAGGAAATAACACATACAATCAACATTGTAAGATTGTATTAAACTTGATGGCCTATGGTTTAATGGCAAAATAGAGTAATTAAAGCTGTGGCATAATAGTTGGAGTCAAGTTCTGGTAAGATCTCTTCTACAAAGAAGGGAACTTCCAGGACTTACCTACCCACTTCCAGGGACACAGAGGTGGAGGAACCACTTCTTTTATTTTCTTGGGCTGTCTGGAGAGCCCACTAGGAACTAGACTTCCTAGTCATGAGTCATGTAGTGCAGCACTCTTTCCAAGGTGACGAGAGCAGGGAGACTATTGCCTAGCATGCCAGGCACAACAGCTCTCTGGCTGATAGTCTTGCAATTGGAGTGAACAAAATGGAGAACACAATTATTGCCAAATATTGAAGCTGTTTCCGGTGCAAGATGAGGAAGAAAGCTCTGCTCCGACCAGCTCCACAGCAGACTGACAGATATCTTGCTTCTCTGAGAAGTTAACAGGAGGATTTTGATTACAGCTGAGAAGAAAACCCGTACTGAAACAGCATAGTATGAGATAGGTTTCCTATTGTGTCCCAGAGCGCTCTTCCTCCTTTCTCACTCTCACAGGTCACCTAATACATCCTGGGTGAAGGATGTCTCAAACTTCAGCTTTGCTGTCATGTCTGATATAAAGCATGTTTTAAAACTCATGCCTAGTTTGTCTATTTTGTACCATCTTCCTTTTTTCTGCCAACTTACAGAATAGAGTAAAAAGTGGTTTTGACACCTTGGAAGAAGACTGCCTTCCTGGAAATGTTTGTAGTCCAAATGCTCATATCATACAGTGCTCTTGGGTTTGTCTATTGGCATGTGGTAGGTAGAAAAGGGAATCTCCTGGGAAGGAAAAGGGCCACACCATTTTCTATTTGCCTGCTCTGCCGTTTATAACTCCATTATCTTGTAGGTTTGGAAATGAAAGGTTTGAATGAACGTCCTTGTGGCAAGGTCATTTGAAAGAGTTAGGATGAAAAATGATGTACACATCACTCCCTGAGGACAGCAAGTCACAGAGCCGTGAAATAAGGCTGGATCTTAGGAAGAACAGGTAGAAGCAGAGCTACATCAGAGATGCACTGAAGGATGCCTTGCACACCTCTGGAGCTGTATTTCCACCAGAAAACTGAACGGAATGCTTAGAGCTCTTCCTTGGTGAAATGCAATCATATTACTTTGTAGGAAAGCTCACTCCAATGTATTTAATCCTTGTATAGAATTCAATATACAGTCAAATTGCTTGAGAAGAATGGCTTTTAAAGCCAGTGAAGGTAAGACATGGCTTTGGTTCATAGCACAGTGGCTGTAGCATCCTGCAGATTCAGTCCCTCTTCCATTGGACATTTCCACAGGGTGCTTTCTGGAGGAGTTACCTCATTTCATTCAGTTTGCAAATGGATTTGGATTTGGGTATGGATGACAGGGAACAAAAGCTAAGGAAAATAATAAAATCCTCAACAAAGGGCTGTCTTGTTCCTAAGGGGTTTGCTTCAAGTTATACCTTCCTGCCATATACTGAAATCGGTTTTTGGATTTTTTTTAAAAAAATGTGATTTCACTCACAGTATTATGGCAGGCAAAAGGAAACCTGCAATCCGTATCCCTCTCGTTGTTCAGTGTAGAATGATTATGAGCAGAGAGGCACACACTTATCGCCACTCCCGGACCTCTCCCTATGGTACCTGAGTTGTTAATTAGACAAACTTCCTTAAATTCTTCTCTAAGATATTGTTCTTGGACCAGGGATAAATAACGTGAATTTGTGTCTTACATGGTACTTCTCAGCTGTCTTGTAAAAACTGTATTCGTCCACGTTACAGCACAGCAACTATTCTAAGTAGTAACAGTGATGTGGGTCCCTTTCTTCCCAATTCTTTGTGGGCTGCAGTCCTGCCCTCTGCCTCTCTGGCTATTTCTGTGGGTTAATACATAGGGAAGGAAGAATCACATCTCTGATCTTTATGGCCTTTCTCTAAGAGGCTCAGCCCTGCTCAGGGATCCTAGTATCGCTCGCAAAAGGAAGCTTAGCATGCACAAGGGATACTCCACAGTCTGTCTTCAGTGTCTGTATTTCATGTCAGAGGGAGAGAAGAGAGCCCATGTGGTGTGATAAAGTAATTATGCACTGAAACTTCAAGCACACTTCGCCTCATCACTCTGTAGCAGCAGAGATGAAAATAAGCCATGATAATGCCAACACATACCTGAATAAAAAGATTGCCCTGGCTGTAATAGCAGTCATTTGTTCATTCACATTGCTCCTTGTACAGAAAGTTCATCCAGGAAAGAAAAAGCTGCTTTAGAATACAAACACAAATGCATTTACCTAGCAACTAACTGGATGGATTCCAGTACTTGCTGAACCCCCCGTGGAGCAGTTCTTATTGATTTGTCATGGAATCTATCAAAAGACCTATTTCAGCCGTAGATGCGCTGTCTGAGGCTGGAGCTGGTGAACCGTATCGTGCTCTGTTCCTGGAAACCTTTCTGCCTCTGAGATCAAAAGAAAAATTAAAGTGTTTTATTCTTCTCTTCTTTCTGCATGTTGGTATCTCTTAGCTCAAACAATTTAGATGCTTCTCAAGTGAAGTTGGCAAAGGCTGCAGAGTGGGAGAAGTTTACTTCTGTGTGCAGGTTTGATACCGGGCGGTATGCCAAAAAATAACCATGCTAACTATGGTCTGAGATAAGGTCTACAAAGTCTAGCTTAAGTTAATCATAAACTGGAATCTGCTGGGTTGATTTCTACCTTTCACAAAACCATTTTTAAAAAGCTAAACAGAAAATGCTTCTGTAACTCAGACCAAAGTTTCAGTAGGAAAGGATTAAAGGTCCTTGCGCTGAGAACGGCTGCACCGCTGACCACCTCTGTGCAAGCAGAACTATGGCCAGGCTTTGCCTAACGAGGCTCAAGAGGCTGTCTTGTAATGGTCTGATAGCATCAGGTTTTGCTCTGAGACCATTTAGACGATAAGTAAGCAGATTCCAGGAAAGGCAGCCTCTCCCCCTCCTTCCCCCCATGATAGCAGTTGGAGAGTTATTCGACCAAGAATGGGAAAAAGAGCACAGAGAGCCCTGCTGGAAGGGTATTGAATGATCTAATTGAAAGTGAGTGGGCAGTAAAGCTAATGTAGCAAAAATGATGGGAATAAACATCTCTGAAAATACTTGAAATTTATGGTGTTCTCACATTTTTTTTTCTTTATACTCTGGAGCATCACAATTTACCTTCAAACAGTCTGGTGGGTTTAAATTTTAGATGAAGCTGGATTAGAATTATGAATAAAGCCATTAAGAGTTGCCTTAATAACCTTTTATTGCATAGAACAACTTCTATAATTGCAGAGGGGGAAAGAACTTCAAGCATTTGCATTTGAGTAATTGATGGGCAATTTACAATGTTTGTTTTCTATTTTCCAGGGAGAAATGAAAGGACTTTAATTCTGTTGTTGACATTTGTTTTTCTCTAATGGGATTTTCAGAGTCCAGTCCTACTGATCTGGAGAAGTGTACAGAGTTTATAGAGCCAGCTTGAACCTTGGAAGAGGGAGATTACAGAAATTCGTAGGATGTGAAGTGTGAGTCTAGTTTGAGCTAATTAGTCTGTGCATTCTTTCTGCTGCTCTGTAGGGCTGTCATCTCCATTGGCCTTACTAGAATTGCACATCGCACTTCAGTCTAAGGCTGCAATGGCACCCATAAACCTGGAATACAAGATATTCCCAGGGACTGGAAATCAGAAGTAGACCTAAGAGAGAGTCCTTCAGAAAAAAAGTGCTGCAATATCTGTCCTTTACATGGGAAAATACTCATATATAGTGCCACTGATACAAGTGTCTACTGAATCAGAGCAAGTACTTACACAGTATGGGAAATTCAGATTGATTGGCATCATCTTGGCATTGCAAAGTAGGACTCAAGTGTTGCAACAAAGGTTAAAAGATTGCAGTCAAATCAGAAACTCTATTGGCCTGAGTTATGTGAGAAGTTTGACTTGATCCTTATATTGGTCCCTGACAGCTTTAAAAATCTCTTGACAGATTTCACTTTCCACTCCATGTTCCTTCAGGTCAAGGCTAAGTTGTATTTTACTGAAGCCACCCATGCAGTCTCTGTTTTTGGATAAATATTATGAGTGTTCTTAGTCTGACAGTTTTCACTAGAACTGAATGGTTCTTAATGTTTTAATTGACTTTGGCCAACAATTCGGTAAAGCAAAAAAAAAGGAAACTAGATGTATGTGGCAGCATAGAACAGAAGTACCAGTGCTCATATTCCCCTAATGGAGATGGATTTCTTAGAAAAAATACTTGGGTTAAATAGGAGCTTGCAAGAATCTCAGGTAGAAGTGACAGAAAGTGAAGAATGTCTAATGAAAGATATCTGCATTGATAGTAGTGATATTTTGTAAGGCACAAAGGAAAACTTCAAATTCCTCTTAAATGTCCAAGAGTCAGAGGCCTGGGAGCTTACTTTTCTTAATAACTCATCGTGTTTTCTAAAGGAACTCAGAAATTATTCAACCAATGCATCATCTCTTGTTGATAACCTCATTGGTTTGTGAAAAGAGGAAGGTTATGACACCAATTTGTGAAGGTGTTTCAGAGGAGACCTGGCTATCTGTGGGTAAACATGTCTGGTGTGTCTGTACCAAACAAATCACTGGGAACTGCACTAAGGAAAAGTTAGAGAATGCGTGGGTAAATATGATATGTAGGGCAAGAGCAAACATTGCAAAGGCTTATTGTTTGGGGGTTGGACTCGATGATCTCTAGGGGTCCCTTCCAACCCCTACTATTCTGTGATTATTCATTGCAAATGTATCACATCATTGTTTTTTTCTGAATAGATCAGCAGGGATGTTGACACAGGAGATCCAGCTGACAAAGCCTCCTTTGGCTATGAAAAGTAGTTTGGGAGGTTTGGCAGGGGGTTTGGAACTAGACAGTCTTTAAGTTCTCTTCCAACACAAACCGTTCTGTGATTCTGTGATTCCATGAAGCATCCACGTGCAGATGCTGCTGCTCTCTGCTATCAATGATGTGAGTCAGTGAAGGAAATGGAACAAAGGTGGAGATGAACTTGTGGGCTACATCAGCATGACTGTTCTTCTGCTCTTCAGGTAATGAAAAATGAGAACATGATGAATATAGTTTGGTTCTCGTGGATCTGATGTAAAACAAAAATGGTGCATCCAGACCATGTTACTTTTAGTTACAACTTGCTGGGATTGGAGTCGATCCAGCAGGAATTATGTAGGATGCTGTTAAAAAGATGAATTGTCATGTCATTATATATGGCAAGTACTGTGTGACATCTGTTGCACTGAAAATTTAATATATTCACTTTTGTAAGTTAAATGTCCATCAGCTTTCACTGACAAAGCCTGAGAAATCTCAGCATCGTTGTCTTTTTTCCTGCTAAAAATAAGAGTACATAGCATGTAAATCCAGGTGATAAATAGCTTCTGGAAAGGTGTACAAGAAGGTAAGATGTGAAATTTAACAAGAAAACAGACTTTAAAATGGCTGTTGTTTATCCTCTCACAAATCTGTTACATATCTTCAGGTGCAGAAGAACAAAAGATTCAGTGGTCTTTTAAAAAGATAACCTTGGACTTGTGTTTTACACTAAAAAAATTTTGACATACAGCAATCAATACTTGAGCTAGACTTATCATTTAAGCACCACCACATGATGTGTCCAGTGCTGCCTGTGGAGCAGTCTGCTACGGTCAAAGCAATGTTTTGAAGGCTCAGCCCGAAATATGAATTTTCTTTTCACCAGATGCTGCCGGAGCACAACAGCATGACATTCAGTCTGCACTGATTTTAGCTTGTTCTTGCAGTGATTCACTACACTCACAAGCTATGCCAAGATGAACTCTACTCCCAATTCTACACCTGGTTCAGTACCTCAAGCAGCTCATTTAATACTACCTTGGACGTATCTGTTTCTTAGAGGGCTTAAACATGACTGTAAACTCAACTGAAAAAAAAAATGATGTAACTGGAAATTGAAGATATAACCTAGAGAAAACCATGGCTTTCTCCACTAGCGTTCCCATATATAGCCAAAGTCTTCTCTATCAACACCTGTGCAACTACCAGCAATCCAGGAAGATGGCAGAAAACAACTGAGAATGGTTGTTTTGGAGCTTGATGTAGAGCTGTTACTTGCAAATAATTGTCAGAGCCTGTGCTGGGACATAAGCTTGTGTTGCAGATCCCATTTGTGATATAATTTTGTCTATTTTCCTGTGCCTCTCAAGCGTTTTATATGAGATCATTGCTGAAACTCTCTCCTGAGGTGCGTGCTAAGATCCTACGTAGATCTCTCATTGTTTCATAAAGGCATATAAGGGGAGGTTTTTTGATTGATCAGTTTGTTGGTTGCTTTGGGTTTTTTTTGTGTGTGTGTGTGTGGTTTTTTTTTTTTCATTTTTATATTAAAAAAAAGCTGTGGCACAAAGGTTGAAGTGCTTGCACACAGTGAGAAACAGGAATAGATCCAGGTTTGCTAATTTCCCTCTACCTTGGCATCTTATCTGCTGACTTGCATTCTCTCTTATATAATAAACAGCATAACTAATGCCAAATTTAGCTCTGTGCATCAAGTCTCAGCACGGAGTGCTGTGCTCATCATAGCCACCAACCACTCCATACAAAGCTCTCACCCACCTATCATTTCCTAGAGGTCAGTTCTTGTGTTTACCATACAAGGCTGACACGTTCCCTTTGATATTTACTTGAACGATTGTGTATTCATGGCTTTGACAACTTATTCCTGTCACTTTCTGGACACCTGCTCAGGTAATGCGAAGGAATCTTCTTTATTGTCATTGCCATCATTAGGACCAGCAAAGACATCAGGTGGGGATGGGGCAGGAGATGCTGTGAGATGATGGCTTTCTCTGTTTCCTTAAGGGTGCAGAAACACCTATGCTATTTTTTTCTCCATGTTGGAAAATTTCTATGAACTCATCTCTTTAGAGTAACAGTGAAAGCTCTTTTGGGGAGTATAGCTGCAGTTAGTCAGGAGGATAACTTGGTCTACAGTGTACATGACTGTGAAAATCTCTTCTGCTGCCTCCTGTCCCCTTATCCCCCTGACAATATTGGTAATAAATAAGTCACAAACTGAGCACAGAAATATTTTTGTATCATTTGACCACCCTCCATTCAAAGCAACGCTGCTCTGTACATCTCACTCTATGCTCTCCTATCACTGCAAAAGGCTTTTTTTTCCCAACAAAATATGTTCAAGCAAAAGCTAAAAGTCAATAATACATCACGTGTCTTAAAAAAAATTATTAGTAACATTAATGGAAGCAAATTACTTCCACCACTTACCACCAATTCCTATATTCTAAATCACATCTTAAGAACACGTTGTTGATGCTGCTCCTTTTTCAGCTCAGCATTGGCAGATGTCACTGGAATAGATGTCTTGATAGGCAGTTGTCATCCCTTTTTTTTCCCCCTTCTTTACATAGTAACTCAATATAGAATTGTCAGTTTTCCCACACACTGTCGTGTGTTTAGAATGCATTATGTATTAAATTACTTCAAATAGTTGGTGCAAACTGGTTGGCATCTCACCAATAACTCCTGAAGAAGTTCAACATAATACAAGTGCATTTTTAAATTATCCATAAACAGTACAGTTCTGTCTTCAGGGGTGAATGCTCAGCTGTGTTTCACCTCCAATGCATTTTTTGTTTAAATCTTGCACTTAAATGGGAACGCAGTAGTACATGAAAGGAAAAGAAACTGATGTATGTTAAAATTTCCACAAATTTGAATTGTTTCAATTTTTTATACCTCAAGTAAGAGAATGGAGCACAGAGATAATTAAAATAACAACAATAGAATTCTGAGGATTTTTAAAGCAGAATCGAAAGTTTAAAGACTACATTTCCTTGAAAGTGAATGTTATTTTCAACTTTTAATGGCATTTTGCTACTTTGCCTCTCACCACTGCTTTTTCTTTATCAACAATCAAAAATCTTTTGTAAGAAAGGAGAAATGGAGAAACTGTCTCTGCAATCAGATCTCTGCTTTCTAATCATGAATTGCCCCTGGGTCCCTGAATTGTGTTAATGAAAGTTGATAAGACTGTCTTGAATTTGAAAAGGACACTACTTACTAAATTGTTTTAATATTAAAATGAGACTTATAAAAGAAGCTTTTATAAGCTGAATGGCTATGATAAAGCTTGGAGTGAAGTTGGGGAAATAGTTTCACATGAAAGGAAGTTCATAACACCTCTACATGTGCCAAAGAAAGAGTGAATGATGAACACCAAGCATGGCAGATGTGGTCCACACTGACGTGATGGGGGGCAGCTGCTGTGCTCATGCAAACATCTGTCACTAGACACATCGTGGGGTGATCAGAAAACTACCCACTAATGGTATCCTCCAATACACTTGAAAAAAAAAAAGAAAAAAAACTTGATAGATGGCTATTTCCCTGATTAACATCCAGGGAGGGATAGTAGATGATATGTTAATGGATGTGGGTCTCTCCACAGAGGTGAAGCAGTCAAAAGTTTGGAGAAATATTGTCAAGGCAACACATTGAAGAAACTGCAGATTAGCATGATTCAAAGGCAAGGGGAACACTCGAGAACAGAATGAGCCTGGCAACTGAAAAGAAAGAACATATTCAAGAAGCTGACGCTCTCTCCTCAGCTTCTACTTTGAGGGATACAAGAAAGTGGCAAACATTCCTGTACAGCTTCTCTGATAGATACATAGAGATTAGTTAGATGGGTTACATGTGTCTCTTTCATTTGTGTCTTGAAAACGCTTTTGAACTACTTTATTTATTCTGGTTTCTACAAATAGATACAAAAGCAAATGAAAGTATTTATCCTGGCTTATACTGAGTGTTTTGGGGATATTTGTTAACCTCAAGCTATTCCATGGTTATGATGATAATCTCTGGACCACACGTAGAGACCTTGGCACTTCAATAGTTTTCCCCAGAACACCCAGACTGAGATGGGGTGCATTCACAGATGTTGCCAAGCCTACATGAAAGCTGGTTGCATGGGGTTTTAGTATCTCTTCAGATGACAGCGTTGGAAACTTCTTTGCCATGTGATGAAACAAAAAGATCCTGTTGAACCCCAGGCAAATCTGTAGTCAGGACTTGCCTTGAAAATTATGATCAATATGTTGTAAATAAGAAATTGTGAAACTCTGCCTTGGAGGAAGAAATAACCTGCTACCTCCAGACTTGACCTAAAAAAATGGTATGTTAACATAAATAGACCTGATTATGGCAATTCCATTTCCATCATACGTAGAATAAAGCAGGTAAGTGACCTGCTAACAGGTCTTGGGCACATGTCAAAAAATCCTGGTCACTTTAAAAAACTGGTGTGACACCTTAATGTACTTAGTCCTAACACTGATGGTAACTCATAGCGTATATAATACGGAAGATTATCTGCTGGATGCTCCGTATCAATTCTATTGTTTTCCATACAGTGCACAGGCTACATTTGTCAGTGGGAATCAGGATTTTCCTCTGCAGCCTAGACCTCTGTCAGTCATTTATATTCAAGGCTTTTTCCTCTCCTTGCTTTCACTTCTCTAACCCATAGAGGAAGTGCCACAGCCTCTCCCCTCACCCAACACTAATTGTTGCCCAATAGCTCTAGGAGTGCTTGGTGTCCTTGAGCATAACCCACACTCTAGGTGGAAATACACGTTTTCCCCTCTTTTTGTTTCTGTTTATTTGCTCCTACAAATTGTGCACCTCTATCTTTCAATTTTTTTTGCGGTTGAATTTTGTAGACAAGTACTTTTATTTCCTTTTATTTTAACCTTGTTTCCCATAAAGTGATTTTAATGTTATTATCTGAACTTTTAAAATCCCTATGGCAATCTTAAAAAAAAAATGCTGGCTGGTTTTCAGGTTGACAAGTTTTGTAGTGTATTCCACTGGTTGTCTGATGTCAAAGAGACTGTCTCTCTATCCATCTACAGATGATAGTTTGAGAGTAGTTTATAAAGGGCTTGGGAAGAAGCATTATCTCCTACTTACCATTCTCAGCCAGGAAATATCTCTTGTATGTAGAAAACAAGAAGCACACTTCTTTTCCAAGGGCACTTTAAACCTCTCATTAATAGATTGATTTCTCTTCTGGAGGGAACATCATGTGTGCTTTGAATATAGGACAACAGTGCCTGAGTAAGTATCGTCTGTCATTTAAAAGTGTGTGGACAGTGCCATTCTTCTAGTTCATCTTTTCTTCATTTAATCCATTTAGACTGGAAAATGAAGAGATGAGAAGGCTGTGATAGGAAAGCAGAAATGAGATCAAATATAGCTTTAGGCTAGCTAATTGGACATAGCTGATAGTATAACTGAAGCATTGCATTAGAAGCATTTGTTCCCAGTCTAAGGAGGGTTTGCAGCCTGTGCTGTGCTCAATACCACTCCAGCCACTTTACGTGTAGCACCTGAGCCAGCCAGCTTGGGCACATCTAGTCAAGGTGTAATGTAGTGACTCATACAGACTCATTTAGTAGGTTAGTGCTTTGAAATATTCATATGGAGCTAATTTGGCTTCCTGGAAAATAAATGGAGTGTAGCTCTCAGGTCCAATGATGGGCAATCACTCACCGCCACCTCCCCTCTTCCAATATTCAGTGAGATAATATGGCTTGGAGCACTGCGTGTGACAATTTTAATGTCATATTTGATATGTATGCATTTCTAATTGATAGTTAAGTAAAAAAAAAACGCTATGGCAGCGCACTGAAGACCAAGTGAAAATACAGTTGATTGACTTGATTGTCATTAACAAAGAAACTAACTGTCTTTGGTTGCATGAATCGAAATATCACTACATTATGTAAATACATTACTGTGAATCAGCTTCCTGATATTGGCTCATAGCAGATGAATGGGCACCGAGCTTATACTTAGAAACCATTTGCTCTTGCAGTTGCATGTTCCTTAATCAGACACTGTGGAAGGAGGGGAGGTCAGTGCTCTCCCCATACATATATTGAAACTCATCATTTATCCGAACGCAGCTGGGAAAAGATGAGCATTAGAAAAATGTATCTCTATTTCTAAGCACCAGATGAGAAGCCCAGGCACTAGTGTTGCAGATGGTTCTTTTCAACTAAAGAATTAAGTATAATATGTAAGAGGTATGTATTACATACAGGAGGTGACTAAACTCTAGTGAATCGTCAAGGAAAATTTTTACGATTCCCAGAAGCTAGACCGTCTTCTTTGAAGCATTCCCCAAAGACTACTTTACGAAATGCAGCCACTCCAGGTAGTGGTGATCTTCTAGTTTCCTCCCTCTAGTTCTTGTAAGGTGAGTGGAAAGATATCCCAGGACATGCTCATGTGCTATAAATTGTCGCTGCTCTATTGATTCTCAGCCCCACTTGGCCAGCCTTTGCTACTTCAGCAGCAGATCTGTATCCTGTATCGTAGATGGATTTAATTCTGAAATGGAGATAACAAAAAAATGTTCCTTAGGATTGCTAAAAGAAATCCTATGTTATGTCATGCCCTTGAAAGTCCTTTTCACGAAGCTATAAATCATGATGCCATAAAAGCAGCATGTATGGAAATTTGCTGATTATTATCCTAGTCTTGCAGGTTAGTAAGCAAGTTTAAAACATTTATCTACTAAATGTAGATGTCTACATCTGAGCTACTCACCTTCAGCTGTCTTTATAGCTGACAGAGATATAGTTGAAGATGAATAAGATTCATGATGAATAAGACTCATGTCGTCTTAGAGTAGATTTCTAAATTTAACTCAGAGGAATTGCTCCTTCAAAGTACCCATTTCCCTCCATCAGATATAAAGGAGTCCCTGAGTGTCTAGACATCTGCAGTGTAATTATCTGCATCAGAACTAACGAGAAATGTCGCTCGTTGTCAGTGATTTCACACTGCCTAAATGTTAATGGTACTTAAACAACCGGTGATGCTGTTCATATTTGCACTGCAAAATCAAGAGAAGCAGAACCAGTCTGTGAAACCCTGCACGTCCCCTTCTCCCTCAGACACTGAGACAATGCCAACCACATGCATGTGCAAAAGACTCCTCTGGTGGGTAGCCACGTTTTTGTTGCTTGGACATGACTTCTGCTTCCACACCACTCCCCTGAGAAACTTTTATTTTTCAGGAAGCCTCATTTAGGACATCCCTTCTTCCCAAAGGGATCTTTGGCTACAATAACACTAGGATTGGGTTTTAGATTTTAAAATGTGTAGTACTAAATGTTCAGCTTTATTGCTTATCAAGCAAAAATCACAGGCCTACAGCTGGAGGTGATGCTGAGAAAGAATTACAGATTTATTCTTAGTTCTAGTGCAGGTGGGAATCTGTTGGCTCCCATAGTCTGGATCACAGTATCCTCATAATCCAAAAACACCATCACCCTGTGACTCTGAGCATATGGGACAGTATAGCCTGTTTCTGTTCGTAGGCTTTGCAAGGCCTGCAGTAATGCACTTATGGTTGTTTCTAGGAATAAACAAATATCAAAATACTCTTCTGAAGACTCTAGCAGTCACTGACCTTTATTTAGTTCCAAGGCTGGAAATGAGAGTAGCATTCAGGTTTGGCAGGTAAATGTTGAAGAGCTGATTTTATAAGGGGGTCTTGCCAGATGCTCATGTTCAGGCATGAGGAATGGTGCCAGAAGAGACAAGCTAACAATGTAGTGCGCTCTGTGGGGTAGGGTTCATTTGGGGCGTAGTTAAGGCTTCTCTTTGGCTTCGTTTGCTGTTCAGATCAGTCAGAGCAAAAAAATGCTGGATATTTCTGGATGGCAAAACTGGCTTTTGGAGGGAGGCTGGGGTGGGGCTCTCATGGCAGTTTCAGGGTTTATGGTTAAGTCTGGGGTCAATATTTGGCCTCTCCTTAAGGTGATGGGCAGCTGGGTTGGACAGCCAGTCTTTTAGCTGCAGCAGGGGTGGCCTGCATTATGGGCTGGTTTCACAACATAAGACTGTTTTGTGCTTTTCTGTGGCCTGCAGCTGAGGTGAGGGATTATGGCTAGCAGAGCCTGGCAGAAAGTGATGTCTGTGTGGCAGTTTAGTGATGGTGGCCAGAGGGGAAGAACTCATTCCTTCTTATAGTTGTGACAGTATCTTAGTGCTCCTAACTATGTCCAGACATCAAGTTAGTGTAACAGACAGCAGGGCCATAAGAGGGAAGTTTAACGGCACAATATAGAATGCACGGGGACTAAGACATAGACTTGTGCCAAGAGGCAAGAACATTCTGTGCTTCTTCACAGCCTGCAAAAGGATTCAAAGATACAATCAACTTTTATGTCAGGAACAGCAGAGCCTGAAATACTGGTTTTATATTTTGGATCCTTAAAGGTGCCATGGTCTAGGAGTCAGGCAGGTGTAAATTTTGTAGGTGCATAATCCAGTCTACAACTATACCAACATGAGTTCAGAGGTCTGAGTACGATGCTCTGATAAACCTGGCTTATTACAAGTCCGTGCAGACTCTGTCTAGTATGAAGAGCTGTGCAAGAAGTGGAGCACGGTCTTCACATTACTTCAGCCTTCTCCAGAAGACTGTACATGCAGATACAAATTATGTACATGCACACATACATATACTTTATTTTCTGTGTTTGGCTAGGGGATAATAATCTGCCTTGTTCTAGGGCTGGTAGAGATCTTAGCAGCAGAACCTGAAGAGAGATATTTATTGACATGGCCTTCAAGGCTCGATCACTTATAATAAGGACCGTTACTAGAAGGGAAGGACAATTTACAAGTTTTCATTCCAGCTTGTCCTCTCTGTTAAGACTAATGCCTAATTTCAAGGCTGGGTATAAAGTCAAAGTTTTAGTATGTAGGACTACATATATTTAGTAGATAGGACTAGCCTAGCCAAAGTCTTGTCAATATGTTTTCTAAAACACTCTAATCTAGAATGATCAGCAGAGCAATTGTTTTCCCATCCCTGTTGTCCAGTAGCTACATGCTGCCCACACCCCTAATGCCAGTCATACCAAGAGACATCTCCCAGTAACAGATGTATTCATTAGAAGGTTGCTTCCTGTTGGCACCAGTCGTCAGATATCTCAGTCTGTTAAACTTGATCCAAGTATAAACAGAGTCCTTCAGTGTCTGCTCTCTATAACCCAACGCTAAACCATAACCATAGCCACAACTCTAGCCACAGGTTTAATAATAATAAACAGCTTATCCAAGCAAGAAGAAAGAGCATACTTTCCTGTTGGTAGCAGTCCAGTCCACAGGCATTTCAGGGTCTGTAAATCAAACTAGCTCTCCAGCTGAATCTTGACTTAATAATATACACCAGAGCTGCCTCTTCCCTTTAGTTCTCCCTCAGACTTAGACTAACAAAGAAACCATACTCTCACATGGTCCTACATCTCACCCTACATCATTGAACCTTGCACCACTAAATCAGAACTTCAGTCCCTTTTCCACAGCCCTTGTCCCATCTCCAGTCTTCATCTTAGCTGTAAAGCATGTCCAAGAGGCATTAAAGTCAATCTAGCTACCAAGATGGACTTGCCAGGGTTAGACTTACACCAGTCTCTTTTTTCAGCATGTATGTCTATCCCACCCCTCTGCATGTGACAGGTTCATGACAAAGATGTTACTGCTGTCTATAACTGTAACCCTAAGCACTACTCTAACTTTTCTTCACCAGCTTTCCAGAAGTCTTGAACCAAAGGAAAAACATGCAGAACCCGGCAAATATTCTAGGAATTTGATCTTTCCAGTCCAGAGCTTCACATCTAAGCCCATCCTGAAGCTAGATTTACCTGAGGCTGGGGAAATCCCCATCACAGGAAGGGCAATTTAATTTCAGCATTGGCTCTTATTCCAGTTTAGGGGGCCTTGCATTTTATTTTGACTTTAGTTGACTGCTCTTTGCAACCCTATTGTCAGCACCAGTTCTAGACATAAAACTAAATATAGCTCAGAAATACCTGCGCAAGAGAAATACATATAAGCTATTAGTTCCTTCTCCTGACCACATTCACTTTCCATATCAGTGGACCATGTAGAAATGAGCCTTGCCTCTGCTGCTGCAAATGATCATGCCTTATCTCTGTTCTGGCTCATTTTCTTCCTGCCCTACAAGTGACACTGAGGTTGCTGCTCTACCTACCTTTAAACCTGGTCTTTGGCCAAAGACACTGTGTGGAAGAATGGTGGATTTAACCCTGCAAATACTGCATCTGCCCCAGTAAAACAACCCTGACGAATGGTTTCCAAACTTTCTGGACATCCTTTTGTTTCTTTCAGGAAGAAGACGTGGAGGGGACTTTTGTGAGTGTTTATGGCCATGGCTGTTTTGCCACTGGCCAGCTGGAGAGGAAAGAAGTTTGGACTAGCAGGATCACGTTGTCCTAGAGACATGGTATGATCAGCAAGAGATGCAAAACTTCTGTAAAAGCAACAGACAAGATTTCTTTCTGGTGTCACAATTGCATCTTTAGTGGATAAAATCTTGAGACCTGTGTCTATGCTGCGAAGTGGCTATACTCGGTGAAACCTCATGGAAACTGACTTTTACAGTGACTGTCTGTTGAGTTGGAAAGGGTAGGAAAATCCACTCAACAAGTTGTGAGAAAGGTCTCTTAAGCTATTCCCCAAACTCTCTGCTTCTGGGTAGTGAGATTGGGAAATGAATATGAGCTCATCAAAGCGTTTGTTTTCCCTGACTTCTTGGGAAGTACTGGTGTTTTTCACAGGATCCAGTTCCAGCCAGTGCCTGGCCTGGTGTAGACAGAGCAGTACCAGCCTCTGTGTATGTTGCAGTCTCCACGGCTCACCAGCTGGGCCAGCCAGCCAAGGGAGGAGTTGGCAGCTATTTGGGAAGGTGGCAAGCAAATTCCTGCAGTGGAGGAGTAGCTCTTGTAGTCTACTATCACACATCGATGTGCAAATACAGTGACACGCAGTCACCAGTCAGCAAAGGTGCAACTTCTTTATCAACTATTAGATGTATTAGATTAACTTTGTGTCTATAGCAAATAAGTAAAACTGTAGATAAATGAGAGTTGATCAGACTTTACTCATCATCATAGAGTATCCTGGGTTCTCATATGTGGATTCTCAGATACAGGCAATGCTCCTGGATGTTTTAGAATCCTGATCTTTTCTATTTAGTTTTCTTCCCCATTCAGCTCTTGCCATCAACCACTCTTCACATGCTCCTGTATACTATGCAGAACTGTTTTTTTCACATCTAGTCACAGGTTTAATCACATCTGCTACAAATATCTGGTGCTCAGCTGCCTTTTCTTTTTACATTTCCAAACTGCCTCCGTCTAGTTTAAGTTCTTACCGAGCTAGGTTGAACACAAGCAAAACTTTTTCAGTGACAAGGTCAACTTTTTCTCAGGTCCTTGCATTGAAGCTTGTCTGGTCAGGTTGTTTTGGGACTCCTAATGTTATCTGAATAACAATGCCTCCCATTGCAGCTTGTGATGTACTGCAAAATCTTTCTTAGGAATCTCTAGGTACAGACTGTCCTGCAGACCTTGTTTCTTTGGCCAGACAGAGCAACAGACCCACGTGTCCCCGTGAAAGGTAGGAGGACACTTGGTGCACACATCAGGGGATCTTTCAGCTTTGTTTGGTCTGAAAGGAGTCTATTTTCATGCACCAAAGCTGTGTGCAGTACAGCCCAGTGCAAAGCAAGTGGGAATGATTAGAGGAGTAACTTTCAAAGCATGGTAGGGCTCTGATTTAAAAAGTAGACTCACACGTTAGTATTTTTAGGCCCACTCCAGTAATCCCTCACCTGGAACAACACAAGTATTAGCCATCCAAATTACACTGCTGCTTTAGGCCAGCAAGCAATACACCCAGCTCCTCCACCTTCCACACCCTACGTTTGAACCTTCCCTGTTTCATTAGCATGAGTGGAGCAGCAGCCCTCTCTCTTGTGAACAAGAACAGTTTTCTCCTGCTCTCACCCTAGATGTCTGTGTCCCCGCAGCCCAGCCCCTCTTAGCTCACGCTCTCCAAATGGGAAAATGAACGCTACTCACACCTGAGCTAAACTGTAGTCCACACACAGTGGTCTTAGTGTAGTCCCTGAGTTTTTCAGCATCTGGCTGTAAACTTTGGACCCTACTGTCGGTAACACTAATCCCTGCCAAGCCTGAAAACCAAAGTTAAACCTCTCACCACGTAGGCTATTCACCTCACTTTCTCCTCACCATAAACCAAATTTCACTCTGCTTTCCTAATACTAACTCTAAACTTAGCCCTAATCCTGGTGCAAGTGGTAATCCTGTCACCCCCGCATGATCTGCTGCTGGCTTTATGTCAAATGACAGTGAATGTTTTTGGAGCCTGCTACCTAATTTCTTTTTGAGGTACACTGTAGCTCACTGTATTCAGTGCCATTTATTTTCTAATTTGTTGCCAATTCTTTTATTGATGCTAATAAGGAAATAAAAGTCACACCTGGTCTGGGCTAGCAGCCAAGTTATGGTCATGACGGAGACTAAGATTTGGGGTGCATTATCCTATGATGTCAACAGAACTAGAATTTAGGGGTGTAGTTACATGTCAAAAGTAGGGCTGCCACTAACTAGTGTCCAGACTAAATCCCATCCTGGAAGACAGTCCTTCCTCCCTTCCCAGCTCCCCATTTCCTCTTGGTGAGACCCCAGCAGTCTGGTGACTCTGCTCCACCCTTTCCTGGGCTTTGCCAAAGGAATGGGATGTCCGTGGAATGAACAACTTGCTGAGGGATGCCACCAGAGCTGCAGATGGTCACTTCTACAGGGGGACCAGATGGGTGGAGAGGGCTGTATCCCATTCCCCGTCACAGCCACATGGTGACGACCACGACTGCACCTCACTACAAGTCCCACTGCTGTTCTTTTGTTGCAGAATCTTGTCTAGGAGCAGAGGAGGTAAACACTCCTTCAAGAGACATGGTAGCCAAAATTTTAACTTGCAGAGAAATAATTATGGATGCTCTTCCTTCCACAAGGACTATGGAGAGTTAAGTTACAAGGGCCTCCTTCCTCATTCCTTTCAGTTCGGCTGGGCACTTCAATCCTGTTCACCTTGGGGCAGGCCCAAGACAGCATAATGGGTGCTGCTTAGAATTGCCGTAGCATATTGCTTAGCATAAGAAACAACAGAAAAATAAATTTTCTTGATGTGGCAAGAAGCTTCTTTTGCTGAGCCAGAAGGCAGATAAGCGGGAGTCCTATGACAAAGATGAATTGGCACTTGCAATAATGGAAGTCCTTAAAAATGGTCCCTGCCTCTGCTGGGATTTGTGTACCTAAAAAATTGTACAAACATATTACCATGATACCTTTAAACAGTGAATGCCAGTCTGTTGGAATATGTCATATTGGCAAGCCCAGAGAATGAATTCACCAGTTCTGTATGGCTGGCAGCAATTTATTTACTGGGGCTCACAGTGCAGCCTGTGTGAAGGCTGAGTTCGTCGTGGTGGGCTTAAAGGCAGCCTGCACGCATCTCGGGAGCAGCGCGGTTTTTCTGACCAATGACGAAACCAGGGGTTTAAAAGGCAACTTCCATTCACTTTTTTTTCCTATTTGCACCTCAGAATCCCTCTGCTGTCGCCAGAGAGGGGGCAGAAGGCCATGCTGTGAGGCCAGGTTTCGGCTCGAGACATTACATACAGTGTCTAATCCTGTAAACCATAAAAGTTCACGTGAATAGTGCCATTGATAAAGCTTGCAGGTAACGGGCTGCTTGTGTGAATGACTTCTTGAGGGGCCGAGCCCTCTAATTTCGGTCTATAGGAAACTTTCCTAGCTGTGTTTTGTGTAAAAACACCTAAAAATCAGACCCTAATAACATTCCTGGCAGAGTTGCACTGTGGTGTAGGAGGTCTTGCTGATAGTTAGCTGGCCGTGAAAGGCGACAAAGTGATTAGGGCCTTGGCCGGGCTCCTGTCAGAGCTGACTGCTCGCACCCAGAGCAGGAGCTGCTCCTGAACGCTGGTGGGGCTGGACACTGGGCTGGAAACTGGAGACACAGACCACCCCTGGAAAACCTGTGAGGCCCAGCAAAGCACACCTTCCAGTCCCAGTGCTGTGCCCAGGGGAAAAGGAGGTGGGAGGAGGCGAAGGGGAAAGAAATGCTGTTGTTAGTGAGGTTGTCTGTTAATGATGTGAGTCATTCCTCCAGTGTCAGCAAAGAAGCACTTAATTCATCCGCCAGTTATAAATTAACACTGGAACTGCTTTGCCAGTCTAATTACCTCACAAGCTGAAAGGAAATGAGGGCTTGTTGTTCCTTAATAGCCCTTTCTTCAATGAACCGCTTCAAACATCTGCACTAAAAATAGCAGGGACGCGGAGGTGTGCGCAGAGCGAGAACTGTGTTTTGCTGTAAGCAGCAGGGTTTGTTCGTTGTGACGGAAACTGGAGGGAGGAAAGTTTTGTTCTGTAAGCTAAACAGGTGCAGTAGATATAGGTGGCAGACAGCCGTCTCGGGGTAAGACACTGGGAGATAAGCATAATCCTTGCCAAGACTGCTTTGCTCCTTACAAGGAAGATCTTATTTTCCTAACTATTTTAAATGAATATGAACTACTGATCATTCAAGCCCAGAGGTATAGAAGATATTTTTTCTTTTTTCTTCTTATTTTCGATTTTAATCATTTAATAACTTCTTCTGTGCAAGACATAAATACAGAGGCAATTCATTTCATGTAATCATTGGGTTTCATATTACAATACAACACTACATTTTTTGTCCCTGAGCACTTTTCCTAGTGCACCTCAGGAAAGGAATATGAAAAACACTGTATTCCTGATAGGGTGAATATGAGAGGTCCAGATAGCCAAGACTCAAATTCTGTGCCTATTAGCTCTTTTCAGGAAGTTTCAAATGATGCCACAAGAAGAGTGGTTGAGACATTAGCTATGGAATTAGTCCCTGGCTACAGAATATGCAGCTGGATTTGAGGAAAGTTGGGAGGCAGTTGTTTACCACACAATAACTTCACTCCTCTAGGCTTCTCTGGGCAGAATCAAGATTTTTAGTATGGTTATAAAGACCTATGATTGCTCTGCCCACAAGCAGCGTGGGAGCTCTTTTTCTAGGCTGATAATGTCACAGAACTAAAATGTTACAGTGTACGTAAAGGAGAGATGGGCTTATTTGGAGACAATAGTTGAAGAAGAAAGAATCGAGAAATGTCCACTGGGAATATTTGTACCTGCAACTCCCCCCTCAAAACTAGTGTTTACTGTGAACAGGCTTTCAGAGACTGCCAAATGTGACAGCTTGTTGGGTTAAGTGCCAATTATTCATTGCTTAGTCACCAAAATGTCTGACAGTACATCAGTTTCTTAGCAATTGTACAGCTGGTTAGGAAAAAAAATCAATAGAACACCTACTCAACAAAATTTATTGACTTTTGTCAAAATGAAAACATTAGGTGGAGGTGCTTCTGATTCAGTGGAAGATGCAAACAGATATTTTCTCTCAGGACCATCGTGCTTGTTAAAAGGGGTTGTTGCAGCTCTTCTGCTACGTGCTGCTTCCCGGCTGAGCTCCTGGTCAAGCACTCCCTGATACCCTTCCCGCAAACTCACTCCTGGCAAATAAGAAGTGTGGGTGGAGATAATGAGCTTGATTGCTTAAACTTGGTTTAAATAAGGTGGAGGGAGGGGAGAAGCATTTTGGAGGAAAATCCCAGGAAACAGTGATTTCTTCTACATGTGTGGCTAAGTTTGCAAAAGACTCTCAGAGGTATAAGTGTGCTTGTGTCTCCAGGTACCCTCTCATCCCTCTTCTGACTCCAGGCGGCCTGTTTTCCTGGCTCCTCTGGCAGGTGCCACAGGCCTGGAGGTTTCCAGGCCCTTAGCTCTGGGGGACTCAACCAGGCAAAGGTTGGTGGAGATGTTTAACATTTTGTTACTAACACAGTGTTTTGAATTCTGATGGGGTTAAAACTGTTCTGAAAATCTGAAGTTTTCTGCGTGTAAGAGTGTCATATTTTGTGATTTCTCTGTGTCAAAACTTAAATGACGTTTTTGGAGTGAAAGTATAGGAGAAGACAGGGTCAAAAGATACTGGAGACTAAGATATGAATGTTGTCCCTGTGTAAAATAGGCAATCCCATCAGTCAGTGTGGGAATGTAGGAAGCTGAAAGGTTGGAGAAATGAGATTGGAGATTTTCTCAAGCGAGAAATAACTTCAGTAGGCTTTTGAAAATTTAGAGGCATTTAGAGTGGTCACTATCCCTTTGCTAATTATGTCTCTAAAGTAGAAAGAGTAAGGAAGAAGAAGGTCCCTCCTGTATTCTTTACCCTACGTGAAGAATATACTTTGGAGTGAAGAATTGTGCAGAACCAATAGGAACTAGTTTTCATCGAAGTGGCTGCGAATATAGTTGTGGTGCTTCTCTGAAGTGCTCTCTTACTGAAAACCACATTTGGAATATGAAGCCTTCCTGTATTATGACAATAAGACATAAGTTTCCCACACTGGGGCCTTATGGGGTGGGGAGATTGCTTAGGAAAACTGCTTCATGTCTGTCTGTGGAGTGTATGGTTTCTATATGAAGACAGCAATTTATCGCAAATCAAGTATTTTGTAGATCTTAACCTTCCATCAGAAACACAATAAGGCCAACAAAAGACAACTTCATCCTTAAGTCTTTATTGGTGACACTAATCAAGGATAGCTATGCAAATTTTATTATTCAGATTGAACTGATTTTAAATTCTGAGTTTCAGGGCAAAATTACTTGAATCTTTTAAACAAAATGTGCAGAAAGAACTATGTAACTGAGCCCTTATATAAGATTGTGCTTTCAAAATGTGTTTAAAAACATTAGATGTTTTTACCTAAGAAAATATGTTAGCATAATTTTGCATTTTTAGTAAAATGATGATCGTATTTAATACTTTGCTTTCATTAACTCAACTCCCAATTCTTGATTTAATATATTTTTAGAGACTTTCTAAAAATATGTTTATTTCAACACAGTTGACCAGAAGAGAGTAAGGAATTTCAGGTTGTTTGATGGAGAAAAAATTTGTTTGCTGGATTTTCCATAAGAAGCCCAAAGTTGCCCAAGAAAGGAGGGGAAGAAAACTTTTTTCTGTCATTTCAGTGACAATGTTCATGTGCAGTGGTTTTGCTACCTGGCAAATCCTTTATTGGTCAGACATGTACCAAAGCATCTTCTGTTGATGTTGAATATGCTGGAGTTCTTTAGTTATCCTTTCATTTCGAGACCAGGAGAAAGTACAAGCTAGAAAATTAAATTATGATTGAGTATGAGTGATTATACTTGTATTTTTCTCTTAGAATAATTTGTCTTGCTTGCAGAGATGTTTGGATGGCATTTGTATAGTAGTTATAAATCTTACATTAATCCTGGAGAAGGAGATGAATGAGCAATACCAAATATGTCTTACATTTTATATACCCTCTCAGTTACTGAGGATTTCTATAAAAGGTTAAATCTTCAATATATACACAGAAACATTGACATGTTGCACTTCTTCAGCCTTGTTTTTTGTCTCCTAGTGCAGGAGTAGGTGTTCAGTAATGCAAATCATGAACAAACATTTTGAAGATTGTTCTGCAAGTGTTAGACCATCTCACTCATCTTTGGAGGTGCTGTTTGTGCATGTTCAGAGCCTCATCTGTCAGAAGACGGGAACAGCCGCTGACTTGAGAGCGTGTGGGGAGAACCACTGAACTGACTGCTTAGTATCATCAAAATCCAGGGTTTCTTGGCCAAAGGTTTTACCTTTGGGGAACATGTAGGAATGTGTGTGCATATTTTTTAATGACCAGAATCTGAAGAGCTCTGAATAGATATGCTGAGTTTGTGAAGTGGTACCTTAATGAGGGGAATTCTTATGTTTTGGATACTGGAACAAAATCTTTCATAGCGGCAGATTCACATTAATTAAAATGAATACGTAGGTTTGAATGAGGCCAGAGACTGACAGGTAGATCTCTCATTAGGCATAATGTAGAAGCAAAAAGCCCTGGGTGAGTATCTATGACTCCTTAGCATTGATCCTTAAAGGCCGTCAACATTGCTCTGAAGCAGAGATCTGTCACCAGATGATATTTTCACTAAACTAGGGCTGGGCAGCTCCAGAGAACCTCATCTGGGTGTTGTGCTGAAAGCTGTCTCCCCCTGCCTCTTGGAAGAGGAGGTTGTCTCGTAGACCCCAGCAAGAGATGCCCACAGGTCCTCTGCAGCAGCTCCCTTCTATCAGGAGACACTGTGTGGGAACACCTTCATGTTCACTTTAGCATAAAGGCAAAGATGTGCATCAACTGATTGGTACTTCTGGGGGAGTAAATGAAGAATCGGACAAATCAGAAAGACAATGTTAGTGGTGTTGGTCAGAACTCAGTGGTTCATTACTACTCTCTACAATACTTGGTGGCATTGCACCTGGCGCACTACTTTTAACGAGTGTGTTGTCCAGAACACCTCATTACCTCATGGAGAAAAATTGTCTTATGATACAGAGTTCTTCAGCTTAGGAGGTGGTCATACGAAAGTCTAGTACCGAAACCAGAATAATTATACCAGAAATAAAATGCATAGAGTCATTGAAAATGCTTACACAAGCACGAGTGGTTGTTCAGTTACAAACTGTCTTTAATTTAGCAAAATACCTGCTGTTTAGGAAGGATTGGCATTCACATAAAGGTTGCCTTGGGATTTAAAATCTATTAAAAAGACTTGTGAATAATTACTTGTAGTAAATGTTACTGACCTCAACTCATAAGGCCTGAAGTACATTGGCTAAATGTTCCTAATAACAGGTCTTATAAATCCAGATACTTCTACTTTCAAATGTCCATAAAATCCTGAGAAATTAAGTTTCAGTTTAAGACCTTGTTGGATTAAGATAATCCAATACAGGCTATAGAATCTGCATGACTCATAATAAAAGGCCAGATATTTTATTTCCAGAAAAGCACTACAGAAAATTCATTTGAAAATTGAAAATTAATGCTGTGTTTTGGAAGACAGGAATGATCTAGAGTGTTATTTTTGAATGACTTCTTTTTTTTTAAAAAAAAAAAANTTTTTTTTTTTTTGGCTTTCTTTCTTTTTGTAGCATCCCTCTTTGCTCACAGATACAACGTTGTTCTGCAAAGATGGATGCAGGATATTTGTTTTAATGCCTGTATCTTTAGGGCAGGACATCAGCAGCAGTTGTTGCAGTGCATGGAGGCAGCAGAGCAGGACAACCTGGCTGTAAGGGCTCAGGCAGCGATGGAGGACTGCCAGCCATGTTTTATGATTAGTGCCACTTTCTCTTTCACAGAGATACATGATATGAAAGACAAACTTTGTAGAAAAAGAGATTGTCATGCTAACTGCCAATGTGATTCTTCTGCATGAGGAACAGTGCAGTGAGCACCAGGAAGATCCCTCATGTGTGGCTGGCAGTGCCAGATAGACAGGCAAGATATATTTACACCTCATAGGCAAGAGAGTTTACCAATCTCTCACATGCATCTGAACAAGAGTCAGAGCAGAGTGAAGGGGGGGTTTACACAGCCTGCTAGGGCTGATCTGGGCTCAGTAGGGAAGGTGCTTCCCGATGTCCTGACAGTGTGTGATCAGACACTGCTAATTTTCAGAGGTATCCCTTGCTCAGTGTTTGTGACATGAGAGTGGGACAAATCAGACTATGAGACTCTGGTGAAGGGGGAGTAATCCCAGACATATATACAGACCAGGAGAAGAACTCCTTGAGAGTAGCCCTGCTGAGAAGGACCTGGGGGTGATTGGTGTTAGATTTTAGCTGTAAAATCATTATATTATACTATACATCAGGCGTTGTACCTGTGCCTCTGGTAAAAAGATCTTCTGTGAGGATGAAAACTTCCAAAAATTACATTAGCAGCTGTGTAAATGGCAACTATCTCATGCTTTATTGCAAAAGTTAATCCAGTATCTCATGAAGAGTGCTGCACTAGCATGTATGCAAACTCACTCTGGCACGGCATGGAAGTGTCTGTGCAGAAGTCATAATAAGGCTCTCTGGAAATGTTCGTTTCACAGCCTATAAATAGCAGAGACCTCCAGCCCATAAGGAGTTACTGTGTTGCTGGCACTTTATGAGCTCTCAGGGAAGTTGTAAAATGAGGGTTTAACGACTTCATCATGGAACTGGAAAGAGGAAAAACATTACTTTCAGAGGTTGGGAAAAGAATGGAGCAAGAGTTCAGAAAAAACATGAGGGAGAGGATGCCTTCAGAAGACCAGGAGGAGAGGCTGCCTGGATGTTGTCCAAAGGCTTGTGTTTGAAGGCTGGAGACCCTGGACAGGCAAAGGTGAAGGTCTGGAAAAGACAGAGAAAGCTTCTTCCTCTCTGGAAAAGACCTTTCTGTCAGTGCCAGAAGGCTGAGTACCCCTCATTGTAGTGATTTTTTTTTTTTTTTTTTTTGATCAAACAATAGGTTGTTACAAAAGGATCTGAAACTTCAATAATCCCATGCCAAAGTACTTTTTATGCTTACATGCTTGAGCTTCCAGGTCCTAAAGGTTGCTTTAATCCTATTTCTCAGGACTTATATATTAACCAAGTACAGTACATGTGTGCAGTGCAGGCTGATTGTGAAACAAGACCATTATGAAAAATCAGCGATGTGCTGTTGGTTTGACTGGTCTCAGTGGATCATGTCCATGATTACCACAGCAGCATTTCCTCCAGCACATCCATTCATCTCTCTGAATTGCTAGAGAGATGCTCTCTGCTATTCCTGAGTGGAGAAATGGCTTTTTCAATTCGGGTGCATTGACAGTAACCTTACCATGCAGAAAACATTTCTTTGAGGCTGTTGAGGTGGTCTTAGATGTAAGAGAGCAGGAAAATAGACTAGATCAGAAAAAATAATTTTAATAGCTTCTGCAAACAAAGTTGAATAGATTTTTAGAGAGAACAACAAAAATAAGTGCTATAAGAGCAGCAAAGAACAATAGCACTCTGCAGTCATTCATATGAATCTCTTGATTATGACCACAAGTTCAATAATGTTTTCTGCTCATTTCTGAAGCAGACTATTGTCTTTCAGAGTGAGAGCTTCATTTGCTGTGAATTACATGATCTTCTTTCAATTTAGAAAACAATTAGACTGTGACTACCGATGCCTCAAAACCCTGGAAATAACCAAATGTTTCCAATGTTTATTGTTGGATGGTAGAAAAGAATGATCTGCTCTCTAATCGAGTGTTTTCAAAACCTCAGTGAAATAGCATTATGAATATCTGAAAAAGTTAAATGCACTACAAACAGATGATTTAGACTTAATTGATGCACCATTGCTTGTGTTTTTTCTACAGCTAATGTCTTATTTTGAAAACACCTTTTTCTTTGCAAATTAGTAGAGAATAAGAAGCAATACTTGCTTCCAGCTACTTTTCTAGATCATAGGCAGCCTAAATCAGAGGGCAAAATTGCTTCTGAAGTTGATATAGCAAAACCTTCTGATTGCTCTTCTGCAAGGAGGGGGGAAAAAAAAAGAATCATTCTGTCAGCTCTTAATGCATGGAAACATTGAGGCACACCCTGGTAAGATGTTTATCTCTCTAAACTGCAGTGAACAGTATCTTAAAATATTTCACAGCTCCTGTAAGTTATTTCTGCACATTAGGTAAGGCTACAATGATTAATGTTTGTTTATTAAGGATGATAAAGAACCTCTTTCAGTGATTGCATAATGCTTCTCTTTAACAGCACACCAAGTGTTTTACGATAGCCTTAAAATTAAAAATAATTGCATCTTGACTGTGATATGTTAAAGAACTTCTATAAATAGTTTAGATCGTTAAAGAACTGATGAGAAATATTTTGGGTAAAAATGTATCCATACACATCACAGCATTGGCCAGTAAGATACAAACACATTTTACACGACAGCCTCTGCTAGCTCAGAATTTCCTGACTTCCTTCTGATTTCAGAAGACAATTGTCTCCATTTAGCTCAACCACCTTCTCTGGAAAAACAAGCTAGAGTGCAGGCAATTCTATAGGTTGTGAATGCATACAGACCTGACACAAGGTTGGACACGGTGTTTATGTGGGGAGTATAACGTGCTCAGAGACTGGGGAGTTCGCGTTTACATGCTGTGGGAGTATTGATTTAGGAAACTGTATAATTTTGTTAATCTATAAAGCCTCATTTTCTGTTATTAAATAAAGTCTATACTCCTGATGTGGTAGCTCAAAGGCTATTTCCCTCAGGTAAACTGATTTTGGACATATTGTGGAAACTTGATAAATACTGATTGTTCCGAGTCTGACTTTGAACTAATTTCTATTGCATGTACATGGAATGGATTTAAAAAAATAAAAATAAAGTGGACAACTATTTCTTAAAGTAATACATACTTGCATTCAAACGTATAAAAGGTGCACTTGACAGAAAACTACCCAATCTGTTGAGAAACATTTTCCTAAAATCTCTCTGAAACAGAGCTTTAGAGATGAAAAAGACTTTTGTAAATAGGAGTGAGTGGTTTATTCAATCTGGGGGAGATATGACAAGAAATATGTCTCACATTACAGCAAGGTTAGGCAGTGAGAAAAGGTTTCCAATGGTAAAACTAATGAAGTAGTGGAGCAGATTACCTGAGAAGAAGTCTGTCAAAGCTTCTAGACTTCCAGTGGTGCAGAGCAGAACAGACAAGTAGCAGGAATTAAATATGAGGGTTGCACTGACAGTAATGTCTCCTATTTTGTTATTAGACCCACGATATCAGAGGCGGATGTTGGCGGGATGGCAGTAGAGGTTGAACCTTCCCACCAATATTCTGTTTCATTTTGTTGCTGTGTGACAGATGGCAGCAGAGGGACAGTCTGACACAATGGCATCTGATGTGGAAGCGTGTATGAAGCACAGGTGTGGCACTGAATTCTTCCATGCGGGGAAAAATGGCACCCATTGACATTCATTGATGCTTGCTGAACATTGACGGAGACTACGCAGTGGATGTGAGCACAGCGAGGCAGTGGTGGTGCCTTTCAGCAGTGGTGACAGTGGGGCACCTCCACTGGTGCAGATCGTTACGAGCATGGCATGCAGGCTCTTGTTCATGGCTGGTGAAAATGCACAGCTAATGGTGGTGACTGAAGAATACTGTTTTGTAGCTGAGAATTAACATTATCAAATAGTGTTATTGTGCTCTTTGTAGCTGTTGTAGTTTCCATGGCAATCAATAGGAAGCATTACTTTTGGAGTAAACTATGTACATAAACTGGATTTAACTAAGGAGGAGAACTGGTAAATTATTTCCTGGGATTCTCTTTACTTTTTATTTTTTGTTCTTTTTCTCTTCATTCCTCAGATGGTAGGGTCTTTCACTTCCATAGAAAACCCTGAAAAACCTGTGCCACTTCAGTTATAGCCTTGAGGTTTCTGTATCGCTAGCAATAAGTCAACTATTTAACCATGAGCTGAAGCACTTTCATGGAGCTGGTGCTTGTTGAGGCTATTGTTCCTGGGTCTGCTTTGCTGGCTGAGGAAAATCCCATTTGGGGATCCCTTCCGCGCCTTATTGCAAGTCAAAGCATCTTTAAAAGAAGCCTTTCACCTTCTTTAGCAATCAAGTAATTTGCTTGCTTTCTATATGCTTTCTGAAATGCTTGAGATTGCTTTGTGCTTATCTAAACAGCAATATCTTTAGGTTCCTCAGACTTTGTTTTCATGCTTGTTGCCATTTATGTGCTGTTTGACCAGTAAATGTAAGCTTGTCTTTGCTCCATTACACTATAAGTTAATTCCCCTGTAACGCTACTGAGCTTACAAAGACAGAAAAGGACAATCTCTTTGAAAAGAACAGAACAAGTGAGAATGAATGAAAGTTGACCAACTGATTTATAAGCAAAGAATTTAAAATTATGCTGTAATGGCTTGCTTAATTTCTAACTGAATGTAGGCAGCAAGTTTCTAGTGAGAGCTAATAACTTGTATTAATATACAAGTTATTAAATATAGTACAGATGTTTAGGTATTTGTTGGTCAACCAGCATTTTTTTTTTTTCTGCTTTAGACTCAAAACAAATTACAAAACAAATACACAATGGCACAGTTGTAGGACTCTTGATGATGGCAACAGAGTACTTACAGAGATCAAGAGACAAGGTGGTTGTGCCTTCAGACTGGCTGCAGGCTGTGGTGTGGGTAATGCAAGGACTTTGGCAACTACTGCCAATGCAGTCTTAATGAGAGGCTATACTGAAGCAGAAATCCAATTCAGTTTGGATTCATGCTGTCTTTTCTCTCCCTCTTGAGCATCCATACGGGAATCTGGTGCTCTGAGAGAACAGACTCTGAAGGACTTCAAGACACATCCTAGGGATCAATCGAATTAAATATAGGATATAGAAACAATTCGATGAAAATTAGTTATTTGAACCACAGCCATATCAAGTCTTTCTCTTCCCTATAGGCAACCATAAAAATTAAACTGTCCTTCTCTTCAAGCTTTGCCAAGAACTTTGTCAAGAAATTACACAAAACTTCCTGATCAGCATTTTTTCCTGATGCTTTTTGCAAGTCTTGATGTCATAAGTCATCTTTATGTAAGTCTGGAGCAGTGCCAGAAATGGGACTGAAGAATTGTACCTCAGTCATTCCAGGAGCCAATGTCTGACTCTCGCTTAGTGCAAAAGACACAAAATTATTTGCAATGACTAGGTGATTTCTTGTGACTGCAGATGTACTGCTGGAGGGTATGGAGACTGTTTCCCTTGTCCTGTCACTATCAGATTGCATACAAAGTAGGTCTTCCTCCTGTTTATATGCTCCCCTTAAGTACTGAAGGCTCATGGCAAAACTCAGCTTCTCCTGTTCCTCTCCTCTACTACCTCCTGCAGGTGTACCTGAAGCCTTTGACATCCTTGAAGTCAAAGGGTGCTTCTGAAAAACTTGCCTAGGACTTCCTACAGTCTCCACCTACAGTTCTTGCAGGTCACTGTAGCAAAGATTGATAGCTGAGTATTCCCTGGTTTCATCTTCGGATCAATATAACTGCATCAGGCTGCTGGTGCAAGAGGTAGGAAGCTGGGTGCAGTGCTGTGCCATGCTTGCAACACTAAACAAGCTGCGTGACCAGCATGCAGCAGCACGGTGTGTTTGCAGTACACAAACTTGAGAAACAAAGACCTGTTGTGTTGAAAAGGATCTAATTGATGAGAAGTACTGGCCAAACAGCTCTGCAGCTTTTTGGAGGTTATGTTTACAAGCCCTTGTATTTTGAGTGATGCTTAGGCACGGTAGAAGTGGCCAGGATACGAAAAGAACAAATAGTTCAATGTCAAAAGCAAATCATGTGGCTGAAAGTCAGCCTGCTTGCTTGCTGCACTAAAAGTGCAGCCAGCTTACAGCTGGAAATTCCCACTTGAGACATTAAACTGGAAACTGGTTTGCACTGAAAACAGTGGAGCGGTGGGGAGACAGCTGTCCACTACAGCAGAGAACATGAGAGTTCCTCAAGAGGGCTTCAGAAAGGCAGGTTTTGGGATGAAGGTGAAGCCTTCAGGGCTTTGCTGCAGTCCACTGGAAATGCAGAGCCTGAGCCAGTCAGCAACTGCATGGCTCTGATGTGCTGCCCATGCCAGGTTCCTCTGAGCACAGGCCCTCTCCCATCTGGGCACATCCAGGCACACAGGGGATGGTCACCACAGGGCCTGTCATGCGAAGTCAGTCAGAGCTGGCTGCAGAAGCCTGGTTTACGTCAGTTCACACCAGCAGAAGAAAGCCACAAAGGACTGGGGAGGGTTTTTACTGCAGATGTGCTCTCACCCTTGCTCGTTCTTGGCAGAGGTGTTCCCTACGCTCCCTTTAGCAGAGGATTGATGACGTGTAGCAATCCCCTTCTGACGTTATGCTGTTCTCAGGGAAGCAAGACTCGCTCCCTCTTTAACAGTTAATGATCTGGAAAGCGAAGCGAGGGGCGAGGTGACATTGGCAGTGCCGCAGCTCCTGGGGCAGGCAGGCTGTCTGTGGGAGCTTGGGCCTCAGGGAGCCCCACTGAGAGCTACGCCCAGTGAGGATGGGGCCAGAGCCCCAAGGCACCAGGGTGCTGGCAGCGTGATGCTTAGCAGGCCAGGAGATGTGCCATATTTTGTTAAATGCAGTGGTTTAATGAAGGCCTGTGCTATGGATCAGACCTTGCTGTTCCCATAATGCCACTTACAGCATGATTTGTTTTTATGTCGATGGTCCTTTGGTGAAATCCCTAATGTAAACACAGCTGCGCTGGCACAATGCTGTGTATCAGCAGGGCTTGGCCTTTGAGATCCTCTTTCAGAAGCAGTTCTTGGTACAGCCCCCAGAGGAGCTCTGGCTCAGGGTGGGCTCAGCCTTGGTGTTTTTTGCCATCGCAAGAAATGATGGTAGCAGTAGTGAAGAGGCAAGGCAGCAGCCCAAGATGCTCCCACAAAAGCAACCTCTTGTTGCTGTCAGTAGGGTGGCAAGCGTGGCAATGGGTGGGTGGGGGACTGGAAGCAAGCAGCAAATGGTGACTGCTGAACTTGCTCTGGCAGCAAATAGCTACCAGTGATGTGCTAATTCTCAGGAAATCAAGATAAGCTTGACACAGTTGCTTGGTGATGTTGCTATCCACTTTGTGGAGACCTGAAGCTGCTTCAGTGCTTGCAGAAAGAGCTGCCATAAGCATGCTGGGTTTTGCAGTGAAACCCAAATCTGGACAGGTCTTGGAATGTGAGAGGAAATTCTTACGGTGCAGCATCAGAGCTTGATACAGCCTCTCTTGTCCAAAACAAATGTCAAAACTTTCAAACACCAGAGCCTAAAACAGAGGTCCTAAATACACAGTCTAGCGTGTAAAATGGAATTCGAATTTTAAGACCATGTCAAGTAGTCAATAACTCCTAATGAACACATTTAATTACTCCTTTCTCACTTCTATGAATCTGGTGTTTCCAAAAAGTAGCTGATTTCCATCACATCTTTTATCCTTGAGACTGGGATGGGAAAGTAGAACTGAGAACTGCAGGGTGTCTGCTTTGAAAACCATTACTGGACAAGGCTTGTTTTTTTGACCATCCTGGACTTTCAAAAGATATACTTTCAGAGAGAAAGCTACATATGTTTGTGAGATATAAAAACAGTCAGCAGGTGTTTTAAAATTGTCAAGGTGTCACGGCTGCTCAGGTATCAAGAATGTCAGCAACGCAGCAGGATGACAGGAGCAAGACACTGCCTCCTGCCCTGGATAAAAACATCACATGAATGATTGTAGTTGAGATATTCTCATCCTTCTGTTTGCAGCTGAGAGCAGAATCAGAGGTGGCAAGGAAGTATATTTCAGTTTTACACTCTCAAATACATATATTTCCAGTGTATTTATGTTCTGAGTTGAGTAAATTGCTGGAAGAGAATATTTCTTCCCTGAATCCAAGTAAATGTAAAGCGTTGATTTAAGACTAAATAAGCAATAATCCCTTTTGTCATTGTCACTTTAAAATTCAGTGGCAAAACTGCTTGGAGAAAGTGAACTGTATTTTGTTGGCTTTTAGGCTGCGCAGCAGAGAAGGTGAAGCTCCTCCTGTTCAAATTCTTGATGTCGCACTGCAAAATGAGATGATAATTACATCACACCAAATGCACGTCCACAAAGTCAGCAGCTCAGTTCTGCTTAGCTTGCAGCATGCTGTGGGCATTTAGGGATGCTCTTCTATTAGCCAGTGGGATGGGATGTTCTGCATGGCAGTGTAGTCTGGTACTTTCACCTGAAGATGCCCAGAAAATAGCTGCATGGCATTTTCAGTCAGACCCTTCTCCCTTTGAGCCTTCAGCCATGCCACACACGTATGCTCTCAATGCTAGTAATTCTGTTGTAGTGTCAGTATTTGGTCTCAGCTTGTTTCTGTAGAAAAACCGCTCTACTGCATTTTTGTGGAGGAATGATCAAAAAATGTGAGTCCCCAGGCTCCAGAAAAGTAAAAATGTTGTTGGTTCAGGTGTTTTGCTTTAGAAAGGTGAAACCGCAGCAATTCTGACTTCTCATTTTCCCTGTGTCCCATCATGTGAGACACCTTAGGTCAGGTTATTTGATCTGGAAGGGCAAAATGCTTGCACAACCGATCACGTGCGGGAGAGTGCAGTGAGGACTCTTTGGGCACAAGGACACGTGGGCTGGTGTGCTGGCATCCAGCAGCCCCGGGGAAGGACCTGGGGACCAGCAGCTCTTTCAAAATCATCAAAAGCCTTAGGAAAGAAATCACCTTGTCTGTAGGCTGGCCGTGGAAGAAGCATGGAGTAACTTTTGATTAAAATGCAGCTCTGAAATGCAGGAACCTGCTCTAGTTTCACCTCTCATGCTCCTTAGGATAGGCCTACAGAGCACAGCTTATTCTGCTATGGACTGTCATGGTAGATAAAATGGTACAAGGTCAATGTGGGTGTAAATAATAATAATAATAAAAAGTTTGCAAAGAAAAGTGACCGTTCTTGTTAAAGAAGCTGCTGCACTGGCTAAAATAGACAAGGTTTCAGGTACTTGGGCCTTTCTGCAACTTGTCTGCTACTTACACTGTCACAAAGACAGAAGTGTCTGCTACGCTGTATGGCTGTAATACAGAGCAGTTCCCATGCAGGAAGGGGAACACGCTCAAAGAAGAGCTGCAGTTGGTAGTAGCATTATTTAAATAAATAAATGAATAAATAAACAATAAAAAAATTGCACTATAACAACCAATCAGGCTTCAAAATGTTCATCCTGCTGTGTATTCCTACCATATCATTCTGTAGAAGTCTGAGTTCTGTTCCCACTCCTGCACAGCATAGAAAAGCAAACTTTTCCATTGAAATGTAAAGCTAATTTACTTAAATTTTTTGCTGACAGACCAATTTACACATGGCAAATACACCTGGGTCCTTGAAGGCAAGTGGGATCAGAATGGTGCTTCAGGGCTCCTGGCTGCCGTGCCACCAGGTTGGGGTGGGTGGGAAACTCCAAGCAGCCTCACTGGAAACTGATTGATTTCTGCATAGGTGTGAAAAATACGCTTGTACATCTACTACTGATGGCTTTGCAGATGCTTCTTGTATATTTTTTGTTGTGTCCAGGTTTTGTGCTATCTAAAATAGGCATGTTGCTCATTCATTTCTGTGCCATAGGAATTGTGAGGGATGAACCTTGGAGGGTTTTCACCAGTGGCAAGAATGCAAGTGGCATACAGAGAAGACACATCATTATCTCAGTTGTTTTAGTAGCATGATTGTTGACACAATAGCTGGAAAATTCCTCATTCAAATGGTTGTCTGCAGTCCATTGAAATGCGTGAGGCAGTTCATGCATTTGGAACACCATTGATTTACTCTGGCTGCTAACTTTGGGAATTAACACCGGAGTGATTTGCACTTGTTTCGTGTTTCCACAGCCATAGATCTGGAGAAGCAGATCCAAAAGCAAAACCAAGCCCTTACGTTTGGGAGGATTTGGGGATCCCAAGTTACATGGAGTACTGAAGACAGAGTATGAAGTCCTGGATACCATTCAGACATGCTTGTTAGTGCAGCCTGTACCTTTTGCTCTTGGTGGCTATTTTCTAGTTTTTGTTACTTTTCTTTCTTGACGGAGACTTGCAAGGAAATCTGTGAGACTTGCAACACCCTTGTGACAACGTTGGCTTTGAACTGAATCAAGACTCTTGAGGCATTTGAACTCACAAGGAGGTCATTAGATGTGAGTTTCTGTTGGAGTAAGCAAGGAGAGTACGGAGTGGTTAGGAGATGTTCATTCTATAAATAAGAAAATCCTTCAGATGTGGTACGGGGGAAAAGGTCCCAGCTGTTAAAGTGACTGTATAGACAACGGTTCCTTCAGGACACTTCACTGAAAAGCCGCCGATTTGATCTCCTAAGATGATGTAAGATCTCTCAGCTCAGAATTATTCCCTCCTAATCTGAGTCTTCTAATGGCTCAGCATTTCTCTTCTGGGAGTAAGGGAATACTGCAGCTAAGATTTTTATTCTGCGAAGACATAAAGGGCTAGAAGTAGAACATTGTGCTACTGTGTTGGCAGGAGGACAAGACTTGAGAGTGGCAAAGCACATTAAATAAATAGGTGGAGGTGCAATTACTTTAAATTGCTTTTTCTCTCTCTTTCTTTCACCATTTTTCTCACTTTCTTTCATTATTGCTGTTAAGTACTAATTACAGTAAGATTTGTATTATGATCTGCAAGAATAATTGGTCCTGCTTTAAAGCGTATTCTGTGAAAGAACCATTTTACAAGGCACGGACAGAAGATTGCAGAAGCTGTTATCGTTCCATGCCCAATACATCTCAGACAAGACAGGCACCAATTCCCAGAAGTATGGGCTTTGACTATTTGTGTAGAGTAGCTATTCTCATGAAATTCTGTATAACACTAAAGGTCAAAGGACAGAATTGTGCTCACTAATGCCTGAACTTACGCAGAGTGAACCAATTTTAACCTTTAACTGGGTTTATGATATTTTTAGCGCCTTTCCTATAGAACAACGAAAGCAGCCAAAATATAGATACGTACAAAGAGTGAATTTTTTTTTTCTTCTGCTTTAAAGGCTCATTCCTGTCTACCCTCTCCTGAGGTGCAAAACCACCCATGCAGCAATATTTTTGTTATTTTAAGGGGTGAGGGAAAAGCATCACATTATCAAGTATTAACCAGAGGAACAGCAGAAAACACTTGTGCATGCCTAAGAAAGCCCGAAGGCTTCTTACCAGGCAGGGGGAGCACCTATAATGTGCCTCCAAAGAGAAAAGTCTTCAAGCAGTGCCAGCATGACCCCCAAATGTAGTGTTAGAGTAGTCTCCTGGCTTTGTTTGAGGGGGAGAAGGCTTCTGGATGAGTGGGCAGACCCTAAGCAGGCTGGGGGAAACCCTGCTGCTTCATTCTTGAGAAAGGGGCCCACAGATGCCAGAGTTGCAGACATCCCACACTTGCATTTGTAGAAAGTGAGAAGGGGGGGGGAATCAAGCACCTTCTGGTCCCTTAACCAAACTCCAGAGAATGAAATCAACAAAAATTCCCAAGGATATGAGGATGAGAAATTATTTAGCTGCTTAAACCAGTGTGAGGATCATAGATAATAAACAAAGGAAGTGGAATTGTTCATTTATGACCATAAATCTAATAGAGATGGCACTGCTGAAATTCAATGGGAAATTTCTTGTGACTGAAATCTTTAAATCACTGGTTATAACCTCTTTAGAAAGGTTTAGTGGGCAGAAGGAGATGAGAAATAGCACCCTGTAACGAAGGAAAAAAAAAGGCATGATTTATTTACTAGAGACAAGTGACAAAGAAATGACCTCATGGATTAATTTCCCACCATGAAAACCACAAAATGTAGTATTAGTTGCTGTCTGTGAGAGAGCAGCAGTTTTTATAGAGGGACAGACTGGCTCTTTAAGCTACCATCTATAATGTATAGGGGGAAAAAGAAATGTGCTTCCTCATGGGAGACCTTAATCCAAGTGACATACACTGACAGTCTCATGCGGCCAGGACTGAAGCACCTTCAAAATAATTGAATAACACTCTTAATTTTCTTGCTTAAAAAGTAATGCACCAGAGACCAGGGAGACTCTAAACTAGACTTTTGACTTAGCAGAGGAAAAGAATCACAGTAAACAGTAGCGGTAAAATAAGTAAAAAGATTCACAACATTACATTTGTTGAAGGCAAACGCAATGCAATCGGTAACTTTAGCGAATAAAATTCGCAAAGTTGAAAATCCTGGGCGAAGTCAGCTGCAGGGGAAGAAAAATGTAAATGATAATTGGAAAAAGTCCAAGAGTATTTTACAGGTAAGAAACCTGTAACGAGGGGTGGAGGGAGGGTAAGGTACACTAGTCATAACAAAACAACGTTCTGGCTGTGAGAGAGCTGTTAAAACTTCTCTCTTTGAAGGTATAATAAACAGAAGAAGGGTGAAACTGATATTGAAAAATATGAAATGGACATTTGTAACTGAAAAAGCTGATGTAGATCTTCTTGTAAAACAAGGTATGTTTAATACCTTGAGATCAGGTATGATATTAAAAACTTGAGCCCTAAGCTTTGTTAAGAGCATGAAATCAACCTTCCCTTCTCAGCCTAATTGAGCTGCTGTTTGCCTACCGGTGCCATTGGTGGAATGGAAGCTTTGTCAGCAGGAGCAGAAAAAGGACTTAAAAATATTTGCAAATACAAAATAAGGATGTTATAGCTCTGTTCTACGACTGCAGAGCATCTTCCCTTCCCACAACAATTCCTGAGAATGCTAAATAACAGCTGAACATTTGAAAATGTGCAGCTTCCAGAAAACTGAGAATGGCTGAGAGGCTTTTGTGAGCATCAGTATGGTCACTGGGGAAGGTGCAAGGAAGGCAGAAAGGGAGGAAGCTAACATGTTAGAATTCGGATGGGAATAGCCAAACACAAGCCTATTGGGTCTCAGTCCCAGAAAAAATAGTAGAAGGCATGATATGGGGACAGGATGGATAGCACTTTAAGAATAACGTCTCAATACGTTCTATGTCTGACAATAGAAAAATGCTTCCTGTCAATCTAACTTAAGGCCTTTGTAATCTTGTTATAAAAGGTGGTTAATAAAAATCATGTTGCCATATTATGATTAGACTTGTAGAGGGATGTTTTTCTTGGATGGCACTTAACACTTGCTTAGGAAATGGGAGAGATGCAAAATCAGTACAGCACACTGCAGTAAACAGGGCCAGCTGGTCTGCTTCAGCAGAATAATAAGAAAAACTATTTGTCACAAAGCAATGCTAGTGAGGCTTCTGAGCACTGGCCTCGTCCTTGCAACATTCTCATCAGGCTTCTGCAAGGCAACCTCAAATCTGACAGCTGCTCAGGCGTTGTGAAATGGTGCAGAGAGGAGGACAACTGCTGATAAAAAGCAATTTGGATGACTCGGGAAAAGTTGCAAACAAGCAGTTGCTTTGTTTTTTTTATTTTAATCCAAATAAACATAGAATTTCCTCATAACTAATTTCTACAGGACAATGGACTACACAGGGTCCGGTTGGTCATCCAAGGCTGCCTTCACAGCAAAGGGAGAGGAAAAGGCACTTTGTACCTTCAGGCCTAAAAGGAAGAAAACATTCTCCATGGATTGCTTTTCTTCTCCATTTACTGTAAAAGGCAGTCCCAGGTTGGACTTCAACAGCTTGTCTTGGAGCTTCTAAAGAGAGGTCACACAAATGCCACTCCAGCAGCCATCCCAGCTGGGCACAGAGGCCCTGGGGCCTAGCAGTGGAGCTGGAGGAGCTGGTCCTGAGGAGGAGGTGCTACTGCAAGTGGTCTGCAGGCTGTGCATTGCAAGCACCAGCAGCACCTGCATGTGCTGGGCAGCTGAACAGGGAGCTGCAGCCTTGGGAGGGGAGCTGTGAAGTTATCTCTGGCTCCTGCTGTGGTGGCGTGGCACCAGGAGGGGCTGGGTGCGAGGAAGGTCCTCCAGAGCCAGGCTAGGAGAACAACTGTAACAGAATAGCACACCTGCTGTATTAAGTCAGATTTTGTGACAAGTCTTTGAGGTGACCTGGTTGTTTCCTGCAAGGAACAGGGCTAAAAGCTTTGGCTGAACAACAGTATCACACAGGTATAGAAACGAGGCTGCTTTACGGAACAAATAAGATCAGGTTTGTATCAGGACTGCTAGAACAGGAAGTTGTAGTGGGGTCTCAGTTGCTGTTTATAAACTCAGGCGTGAACTGCTGTATCTCTCTGAGCAAAGCACTGAAATAGGAGTCCTGCCGAGAAATGTCACGGTGTTACAGGTGAGGCACTGCTGTACGGTTGCAGGACTTTTGGTCATCTAAAACCCAGTCACTCAGAAAACCAGAAATGAACACAAGACACTAGTGCCCTTGTGTGCCTGCTGTTCATAAGGCATGTAGGCCAATGAGTGAACAATTTCTTAAGTACGTGGTAGAGGGCAGAAGGTTATTGGATACGGCAGTAAATTGCTCCTGTCGTGGGAGAAGACTGAAAAACCAACAAATAAAGATCAGCTCCCAGCTCGGGATGTTAAGTTCAGCACTTGACTGTGCCACAAGCTTTGTAGTTACTCTGGGGTAAATCACATACCCACTCTGAGAGCTCCTGCCGTGAGTACAGAGCTAAATCAATTCTGAAAAAGATCATTTTGAGAATGGTATCTCTAGTTTCTCTGTGCAGCTGCTCTTTCCCTGTAAAGCAGAGAAAAACCTGTGTCTCCTACCTTTCAGAGAAGACTGATACGCTGAATTGAGATAGCCACATGTTACAGAAGCGGTATACAGGTAGGGACCTGACAGTGTTCGTGTCCTGGATTCGGCTGGGACGGAGTTTATTTTCTTCAGTGTCTGCTATGATGCTATGTTTTAGCTTTAGGAGAAAAATAATGTTGATAACACACCAATATTTCAGTTGTTGCCAAGCAGTGCTGTACAGAGCCAAGGACGTTTCAGTTTCTCAGCTTTTTGAACTGTTCTGTCAGTGAGGGGGGCTGGGAGGGGACGGAACAAGGACAGCTGACCTAAACTGGCTAAAGTGATATACCGTATGACATGCAAAAAAACATTGAGAATTGGGAGTTCACTGGGTGGGCATCCACTACTTGTGGACTGGCTGGGCACTGGTTGGCGAGTGGTGAGCAATTGCTTGTGCATGCCTTGTTTTGTGTGTGTATATACATACATTACATAATCATCATTACTGTTATCCTTTTCTTCCTCTTCCTTTTCTGTCTTAGTTTTTATCTCAACCCATGAGTTCTACTTTTCTTTTTTCTTCCCACAATAATTTGTGAGAACACTAAATAACAGCTGAACGTTCTCTCCCCCATCCCACTGGGAGAGGAGGGATGACTGAATGACTGTGGTGCTTAGCTTTATTGAAACAGGAGGGTATCTCCAAAGGCTATTCATGAATAACCAAACTCATTTTCAGATTTCAACTTCTTGTTCTGAGAGTTCACAATATTTGAATATTATTTCCCACCGATGCTCCTTAGTAGTAATCACAGATAAAGGTTACAGCCTGCAGCAGGTCCTAGAAAATGAACTTTAAAAAAGGAATAGATCAACAGAGTCATGGTGCAGTACTTGGCTTTCCTGTTCCCCATCCATCTGCTGTGCTGTTACTGAAGGCAATGACACCAATTTCTGACTGTGAGAAATGGAGTTTGAGACAAGTTAAATTTTTACATCTTAATATCGAAAATGGCTCCAGTGTTGTTAATTCATTAGCACGCTTACTCTAGTAAGACTGGACAGAGTGGAAATATGATGCTCATTTAGTGAGTTTGGTCATGAAAGCCACAGGTGATGGTTGGGGGAATGTCTGTGCTTTCAGAGAGAATGGCAGGATTTGGGACACCTTTGTTAGGAAGCATGTACACTGCTGTGGTTACTGACTGCGGGATGTTTTGTCTTGACAACAGCACATCCAGCCCATTGACAGCAAGCAGAACCAGTTTTCTTCTCACTTTTTCTCCACCATCTCTGAGTCTGTCCATGAATTCCACGTTGATTGGCCAAATTCATTCGGAAACCTGATTTTTAAATGGAATGCATCTGGTGGCAGCAAGGTGTTAGAGTGGAAGAGAAGTAGCCAGGGACGGTCTGCTCGTAAAGCACAAACATCACCCAGCGCAGAGCAACAGTTCCATCAAGTTCCTTTACGCTGTAACTTGTCAAAGGGTCTCACTTTTTAAAAAAGGGAATAATTGAATCTATAGTATCCCCTTTATATTCAGCTAGGACGCTAGTTCAGCGCGGGTTCAGCTGAACTTGCTATTAGCAGTTCATCTCGGTGACAAGGCCGCATTCTGCCTATTGAAGGCTTCGTTTTAGTGTTTCAGCATGTTTCCATTGTCCGCAACTGAGAGCAGCTCATTCAGGCTCTTATTTTCCAGTGCTGCGGAAACAAAGCAAAAAGGCAGCTCTTGTTCAAAAGAGCTTATTATCCCGGGTGTTTTTTTGTTGTTGTTACGGGGGGCTTTGGATAGATGTACAATAGAGGTATGCTCTTTCAAGGGGCAGGTTCTCGATATTCTTGAACAGTGTTTATCACAGCAGGGCTCTGTTTGCTTGTAGCCTTCAAAGGAAGGCACATGAAATAGAGTGGGGCCAAAACCCAAGGTTTTATTAAGGGTGGCTGGAGCTCCTCAGCCTACAGCTAGCTGTTGCCTGTAGGCAGCGCACTGGCCCGGTGCACAGGTGAGACTTAGGGAGGCTGCAGAGCAGAACCTGACTTTTGTTGTCCTCTGAATGTGTGCAACAATGGCTTGGGAAATTATTGCAATGACATGAAATTTATTCATCATGGTAAAAGTTATTTGAAGGACACGTTCCTTGCTTCTGATGACATGAACTTGGGTGTTACTGTCAGAGCAGTGGAGGGTTGGACTCTACTGGAAAATAATACGACTAGCATTAAGGAAAAGGAGTGCAGGGTCATGAACCTAGAGGTTTAATAATGAGCTTTCAGCTCATACTGGAAATGCTTCTCCATTAAAAGCTACGGAGACGGAGAAAACCCCAAATGCATTGGTTAATCATAAATGGGCTTTGGGTGCTGCTCTGTCATAAAGCGTCTGAGGAAAAGACAAGGGCAATTCCAGAGCGTTCTGGGGAAGAATTTTTTCAGGAGATGGGGAAATATTAAAGCAGTTATGCTTGTTAAAACTGCGCCTGGAATTGTCTTCATGATGCTACTCACCCAGGTCAGAAACAGATGAACTCAGCTGGAGCAGGTGCTGTGAGTGGCTGCAGGGATTAGCAGTGGGCAGCCTAATACACAGGAGTAAACTGGGAGAGTTTGCCTTATTCATCCTAGCAGGAAAGAGGCTAAGGTAGAATACAACTGTGCCTTATAACTACCGTAGTGAATTAAATACAAGGTGAGAAGGCATATTTAAGCATGAGAACAATATTGCCTTGAGCAAACAGGTGTGTGTGGCTTGGCTGCGATCAAAGTTCGTAACAAAATGTTCTGAATCTGAGAAAGAATCTAGAATATTCTTTAGACTAGACAGATTCTAATAAATTTATAGAGATGATTGCATGAAATAGTTACCAATAAAGAGAAGCTTGGCCCATGAGGTCCCTTTTGCTGTGTTCCTAAGCTTCCTGTTGTTAATAACATTTTCATGTTAAGCAGATGTTGCCTCCCTGTCTCAGACAGTAGGACTGCCTTTGGACTAAATGCTTGCAAATGCAAGTCTTCAACACTGACCTTGGACTAATCAAGCAGACTCTCTGCTTCAGAGGGGTACCATTCACAAATGCACCCACCTCCAAAGGTTTCAGCTTAGGAACGTGAAGCTGGGCCTTCACCACAACACTTCTGCTTCCTTGTCCCTGTGTCCTTCATCTCCTTAATCTTCCTGTCCTAAGTCTCTGGTTTCTCAAATGATGCTTCATCTGTCCCCTCTTCCGTGTGTTTTCCACAGTCACACCATAGACAGAGCTACAGAGCTGTGTGCAGGACAAGGCAAAGCCCCCTGGGTTCCCACTTGTTTCTCCATGTTCCCTGCACTGCTGAGCTGAAGAATCCTTTTACTGCTGTTCAACAGCAGCCATGGGAGGATGCTTGTGCTGCATGTGGAAAAAACCATCCTTTAAAAAAAAAAAAAAAAGTTAGCTTGGAATTCCTTAATTGCATCTGGACATTAATCAGCCAAAGATATGGTAAGCTCACCAAGATAACAGTGTTTTTCATTTCCTGCCTCTAACATTGGTGTAATTGGATACCTTCCCCTTCACTTGAGAGGCACAGTGTAAAATAACAAATGCAGATAACCTGTTTTGTTCCTCTGACTTTTTTGCTTCTTTTCCTACTCTCTCTGGCAGCATTCTGGTCACCAGTTTAAATTGAAGCCCGACTGCCATAAACCCTACCAGCTCAGACTTTTAGACACACCGTGTGCACCTCTTCCCCCTATTTCAGTTGCCCATGTCTTGTAGGAATGCAGCGCTAGGGCTCGCAGAGGAAATACATGCTGAGGGCAGAGCTGAAGGGAAGCCCCTGGGATACCCCAGGTGACAAAGCCCCTTTCTCACTGCAGCCTTCCAGACAGATTAGTTCCCAGCTAAATCTTCAAGGAAGTGGAAAAATGACTAATGCTATGCAAGGGGAAGCACCAACAAGGTTGCAGGAACTACTAAGTGACCTATACCTGAAAACTGGGAAATGTGGTAATAGTGAAGTGGCTGCAGCCATCAGCTTGCTTTGAATTTGCCCTTATGGTGAGCCCACTACGGCAGGTGAGGAGAAGAACACACGTATGGAAATCAAATGAATCGCAACATCAGAAGGCAGTTGTATTTAAAAACACTCTATAGCAAAAGGTCTTAATTTTCTGTTCAAAATAACTTCATTATTTAATGCCCTTACAGCTTCCCATTGCCTGGAGAAAAGATTTTGTGCCCCCAAACATTTCAGCAGATTGCTTGTTTGTTAAAGTTCTAGCTTTTGTTTCCCTCAGCTGTAAATTATCCTCTAGCTACAAACCCTTCACAGGGCTCCCTGTGCGACAGGCTTACACCTAGCCACCTGCTGGGGCTGTGCTACAATGCCATAAAAGTTTCAACTCTATTATTTCAGCAAACTGTTTTTCCAGACAGCCGTACAAAGTGATCTTTTTTTTTTTTTTTTTTGCCTTTTTTCCCCCCCCAGGCCTTCTTGTATTCTGAAGTTCCTCTACTTCTATAACAAGGGGTTTTGAGCTTTTAATAATCCATCACAGAAACTTTCACTGCTTAAAATTTTGCAGCCGTGACTTGGCACTAGTAGCAGCTGCACAAAAACATGGTCAGAGACACCACGCATGACTCTTGTACCATCTAGAGTTAGCCTGGGCTGTCAAGCCACTTCGGAAACTGCTGAAGTCCAGAATCAACTACTAGAGAGAATCGTCTAACATTAAGACAGCAAAAGTCCCTTAGATACCATGTAAAACTTGTCCTGCTTACATCCTGAAGCTGCTCAGCCATGCTGCTTCCTAAGCTCTAACCTCTGCCTTGGTGAAATTCCAGTATTAGACAGGGGAGTGCAGAAAAAGCACCTGGTATATGGTCCTCAAAACAGCAGGGAGTAGGAAGAGGACAGAAGCCTCACCAGGGCTGCTTTGAACCTAACGGCCCAGAAACTCACCAGTCTAACCTGGAGTTTTGTTTCCAAGTCTTTATGTCATCTAATTCAAAGGTGGGTCTTAATCGCTAGCAGTTATAAATGTCATGCTATTCAGGGCTGCAGGATGGATGTCTGGTGGGTACTCTATTGCATATTTACTGCACAGTTACTGTACACTTTGTAACCTATTGACAGAAGAAATTCAGAAGGACTTGTGTCAGAACAGCCAGGTGCCTCGATCATCTGAATGCTCATTTGGAGGATGCTGGATTCATTGCTCTGCTTTAAAAAGAAGTGGTACAGGTATGAGACCAGTTCCTCTTCACCTATCCCTGCTTGGCAAACATGGAGGGCAGATCTTTACTTTGATCCAGTTTTTCCATCAGATTTCCCTTAACATCAGAGGAAGTCTAAAGAGAAAGATTGTCTAGCATAAGGAGACATTTTCCTCTGGGCCAGCAGTCAGGCCAGAATTAATTTCTGATCTAGAGCACAACTTCCTCTTTGCTTGGTCTCTTCTGTAATGCTCCAAGGCTCTTTGTTCCTCAAGGAATGCTTTTCACAGTCAGGGATTTATCCCAATCTCTCAGCAAAAGATGCTGATCCTTATTTTAAGAACCAGTAAATAGGTGAAAGATACGGGGTTGGGATCTGACAATGAGTAGGGATTTCAGGTTGGAGAGTGGATATTCTCACTGACATCTCTGGCTTGTAGGCAGCTAGAGCACAAGACACACACAGTGACAAGTATGATTAGAGCATACAAACATATGTTTGTATGTTTATTATAACATTTGTTTGTTTATTAAACAAAACAGTGGTTAAAGTAACCTTTTGGGACCAGACTCTCTTCAGTGGTCTGTGGGGACAGGACAAGAGGAAATGGCCACAAACTGGAGCACAGGAAGTTCCGCACAAATATGTGTAAGGACTTCTTCACGGTGCGGGTGATGGAGCACTGGAACAGCCTGCCCAGGGAGGCTGTGGAGTCTCCTTCTCTGGAGATATTCAAGATCCATCCAACCAAGGTAAACCTTGTTTTGTAATGTTTAAAAAAAAAAAAAATTAACTGTTCAGTGCTTAATTGCATTGGAAAGCCTAATGTCAATTATGCCAATACCTGTGGGAAATTCACCATCATTTGTGATTTTTAGAAATAGGGTGATGTTTTTCCTACAGGTGACAGTATGATCCAAGACAAGAGGTAATTCAGGAAGATTCTATGTGTTAGCATATCACAATTGTTTTTGCTCACCCCACACTCTTTATGTCTGTGTAAGCTGTAAACTATGACTGAAAACAAACTTGATGCAAAATCAAACCTACAAACGTAATCCTCCATACTTTTTCTAGCTATGGAAAAATGGAAAGTACAGCAATGGCTTATCAGCTGTTCAGTAGATCTTCTGCTGTACTAACATTATGGCTGTGAAAGTTATTTCAAACTATGGTTGTCCTGAAAAAGCACCCATGAAGGAATTGATTGTATTAATTGTATGGAGAGTTACACTGCAGAAAATGAAATGAACGAGACACACAAGTACGAAATTAAGTGCTGTTTACAGAGAATAGTGATGAAGGAAGAAGAGGACCAGTTAGCATCTCTTCCCAGCAGAAATCTGGTAGAAATCTGGAATTCATCCTCCTTATAATGGATGTAACCAGAGTCATCTGCAAGATTTGTATGCCTAAAGGTTACTTCATCTCCTGCTGTAAGTTTGCTAGAAAAGGGGTGGGGCTGCTTTTTTTTTTTTTTTAACATAATCTATACGTTATTCCCTTCATTCCATTTGTATTCACCCGTTGGCAAATGGCCCCTTGATAACTTTGTTCCATTACAGCTTGTCTGGTCGTTTCCATTACAAAAGTTTACGTTCCAGAGAGAAACCAAGCCCTTTGGCAATCACGCAATTTTCACAGGAAAATTCAGGTTATTTCTTTAATGAGCCAGATACCTTACATACCCTCTGGGGATGGAAAAAAGCAGCTCCGCAGACATAAGATAAATAACTTCAATCTGGTGTTTTTAATATCAGTAAGATGGGGCTCTTAGTAAGACAGACGTGTTTACTTAATGATTTGCTTTGCATTAATTAAACAGTAACAAGTTCTCATTATTCCATCCTGCATTACTGCATATGATCTTAAACTGGATTATTTCTGCAGTACATTTTTAGACTACCCCAACATCTTTCTTGCTTTTGCTGACCATCAAGTCTTATCTTATGAAAAAGAAGCAGATTTCTGATGCTGAAGGACACCATGGTCACCTCTCTTCATTTCTTCTAGCTGAATCATTGGGAATTTTACTTGTTTCTCAAACCACTTGGCTACAGTGAGAAGCTGCTTCTCCTGGAATGAACGCCCAATGAACTGGAGCCCAATTGGCAAGCCTCTCCCTGAAAGAGCTGCAGGAACGTTTACAGCTGGCAATCCTGAAACAAAAGAAGTTATGCATACAAAGACTTACTATTAAACAAATCCAGTTAGAGTCAGTTTGGTAACAATTCTGAGAGAACCAGAGCAAAGATTACATAGAGGAAAAAGACTAGTTAAAATCATCTGAGTCAATGAACTACAACAACCAAAAGGTGGTCACAAAAAGTGACCGGGCTGATTGAAGGAGTCAGCTTGTCATTTAGAGGAAGGTTTGAGAGCATTTGTCTCTGGAACCTGAACAGATTCACCTTATTTGTGACCCTTTCTCAGCAGCGTTTTAAAATCTAGCTTTACATTTTAAAGCACTTTATACATGAACTATACTGACCTGTTTATCATTGTAAGTTAACAAAAGAGGGGCGAGATGGCTTGATCCTACAGAAGAGGTTAAGAAGGTGAAAGAAATGGATGGCAAAACTGACTAGGCAGGCAAAACCACAGTTGAATTCCTATCCCTACTCACCAGCCATGTTTGCAGCCTGTGTTAGGATGTCATCTTGTGCACTGCGGGTTCTGTTGTCTTCTTTGATGAATTCCGTGTATGGGACTGCATCGCTCAGAGTGGTAGGGGTGAGTAAAATATCAACACCGCTTCCAAAAACCTTCACAAAGTCATCGGCAATGAGACGTCTGACTTTCTGAGCCTTGACAAAGTAATCCTCATAGTTCCTAGGAATAAATATGGGCGTGAGGGTGGGATGCTATAGTTCTGAAAAAACAGAACAATTTCTTAGTTACCACAGAAAAGACAAGCCCAGTGTTCTTCCTGATTAAGAGGCTAACACGTTTGAGTTGATGATATCCCACATGCTTAGTCATCAAACAGTGTTTATACCCTCATAGCCATGAAGCTGTCATAGGAGGAAGACACAAGGAAATTCTGTTGAAGATCAAGGGAAAACAAAAGCGTAGTTCAAAATACTCAGCTAAAAATCAGCGTAACGCTTTTATGGCCTTTCTGAAACTCAACTGTGTATCAGATTTCACTGCAGAACAGCACAGCAAAGTCTAGAAATAATACAGAAGCAAAGCAGGTTTGCAAAATGCACATTAATCACTTAAGATTCAATCCAGCTAAATACTTAATGCATGTGAAAAACTCCCATCATCTATGGAGGGCTCTGCACGGACTTAAAACCAGGTACGTGTTTATTGTATGCTTCTTACTAGAGACTATTATAAAGACCTTATCTTTCCTCGATTTTTTTTCTCACATAAATATGTGGTTTATGGCTTTCTAAACTGTCTTTATACAATTTTGAAGCAGAATCAAATTAGTTAGCTTTATGTTTATTGTTCTTTTTAATTTCACATGCAGAACTGGTAAAAATGCAATGGAATTCTTATATTCAGAAAAGTTTAGTTTCAAAAGCAATCACTGTCTAAACCAACAGCTACTCTTTAAAGGAAAAAAATACTGATAAATCAAACCGATTGTTACATCCAATGCAATGTTTACAAACAACCATTGCTTCATGAATGACCGTTCATCTAGTTATTTTAGATTTCAAAAGCAAGACAAAAATATTCTGTAAAAAGCAATGTTTGTACTCTACTATTTACCTTAGGAATGCTTTCTGAACCCTGGATTTTGTTCTTCAAAAGCAACTTACTGTTGACAGGAACAGGACTCTCTTGTTCAGTCCTGATGGAATCCAATCTTACGTTACTTCACAAAAAAAAAAGTGAGCTGTATGAAATTTAAAGCAGCCTTAGGAAAGCTGATCTGGACAGTTGTGACCAGAATGAACGCACTTGGCAGGAATATCAGCATTCCATAAAAGCTGGTTGTTACACACTGACTGACAACATTCTTGTCTCTGAGAGCAGCCAGAAGTCACTTCTCCTGAATGCTGTTGCTGACAGAAAAAGCTCTGTCATGCACTTGCTTTGAGACCAATTACATGACCAGCTTTTCTGTTAGTACCTAAACAAATTAAGTACAACTCCTATTTTCTCTAACATACCAGGACTGTTAAATAAGGAGTGAAAACTGAGAAGATAAACCGATCAATTCACTAGGTTCTCTACATAAGCAGGATAAAAACCCATCTTCTATAAAAACATTAGTTCAGGCACCTTTGCCAGTGCCTTGCCTTCCCTGTATACTAAGGTAAAGAGCTACAGTTAATTAATGTGTGATCTGGCTTGCTCTAGAAGACCTCAGTAAAACACAGCAGCAGTTTTTTTATGCAGCTTTAATGAGATTAACACGTACAGAACATAAAACGCTACAGGAGCGATGGCTTTACTGTCATTTCAGTGTCGTTCTATAGGATACATTTTTCCTTAGTTTAACTAATAGGTGACAATGATACCCTCGGGAAAAAAAAAATCACAAAGCTGTCTTACTTAATTCAGGTATGACTGAGGGAAAACATTTTCATTCACCATTAATATTTACTAGGTATTCCATAGCTAAAGCAATAATAATGACAGAAGTAGCTATTAGCTTGGGGACATTTTTTTTTTCCAAGTTCTGATGAACAAATCACCACTACCTGCTTAACAAGTTGTTAACCTAATAAATTTGAGTTTCAAGATGTGTCCCACTTACTGTTTCAACAAGAAGTAGTTTCCTGATAGAATTCTTCCTCTTACAACATCATTAAAGCCTTCTCGTCGTGTTGCAGCATACATGCTTTCTGTGGACTTGTTCACGTCAGAACGATGTCCTAGAAAGAAAAAGCAATTTAGAAATTAATAGTTTTTGTGATTCTTAAGATTTAACAACACAAAGTAATGGTACACATAATAATACAACAGGTTGCTGTTTGCTGCAGACTGACATGCTGCTATTCTGGAAAATCAACATAGTGTATTCCTGTTTTATTATAAAGATATTAGACTTTAACCCCAGACACTTGTGTGTACAAGTAAAATATAACAAAATATTTATTTCAGCTCTTATTTGCACAGGATTTTTATTCTACTCCAATTCCCAAAAAATCACCAAACATTCAACCATGAAACGAGCATCTATCAAAACTGGTATTTTTTAATGCCATTCAGTGATGTTTCTGTTGATGAGAATAACAACAAAAAATAAAATTTAAAGGCCTTACCATATTCCAGTCCATCAAACCTGGCCATATTCGATGCCACTTCTGCTGCACAGAGCACATGATAGCAGACAATTGAGTAAGGAGTGTGTGGCAAACTCACTTCAACTACTTTAGCACCTGCATCCTTAAAGAGGTCAGCAGCCTTTGACCAGACAGCCTGGATTTCACTAGACAGCCCTGGTGCACAATACTCCTGAGAGGAAAACAAGAGTAAGGAGAGCAATTTCATATACTGGTTTACTTCTACAGGCAACCAACACATAAACACTATTTGCTAAAAATACTTTGAAACTATTCACTCAACACTGAATGTTTTTAAATACTTATTATAGCTTTTTGCACCTACTAAATATTATAGAAGCAAGCAGCATTAAACTAACTGGACTCTTGTCTCCTGAAAAATAATATGTTCATCTTCATAACTTATAATCCATTCCATAATGGAATTTCAACAATTCTCTTCTAGAGGAGAAGTTATCCACTTGCTCATCTGGTCATAGAGATCACACTGCATGGCTCTACAGTCCAGGGGTAGAAGCTGTTCAGATTTAAGCTCTAATTCTAGGGGTACTTCTAGCTGGGAATAAATTATGCTCGCAGCACATCAGAGGCAACTAACATGCCTCTGTCAAACAAGCAACCCACCAAAAAACTACAATCACAAGGCTGGGATAAGACTCAGACTATTTAAGATATCTGCTTTAGTTCTAACTCACAATATTCTGCCAAGTCAAAATTCTGTCTGATCTCTGAATGGCTATGACTCACGTTAATATATGCAGGAACCTGTTTGAGTTAATCTGTAGCAGCAGAAAACAACCGGGCAAAGGACATGAATAATTTATCAATACCACTATTTTAGACTCACTAAAATCTAAACAGTATGCAGCAAATTAATTTTCCAGACACAATTTTTGCATTTCACAGATTCTGAATAATTACTTGGTCAATGGGCATCTCTTTTTACAAAATTGAATCTTCTGGTTTACTTGTCCTAGCACAGGTTCAAATACTGGGAATCAAAACAACAAATGTTACACACATTGTCTCTCTGAAGACAGAGCCTTTACAAAATTACAGCAGGTAATTAAAAAATAGGCTAAAGCTCTAAATGTTGTGCTTAAATTACAAGTGCAGTTAGAAGAACAATTGAATTACATGCATCAGAAGCCAAATTACTTGATAAAAACATTAGAGGCTATCAGTAAGCTTTCTCTCCATCCTTATTAGAGCTCTGTGAATCACAGCTCCTTGTGCCATTCAACTGCCTTTAAAATTATGCTTTAACAGCGTCATTTAGACGAGGATTTCAAAACACTGCACAAACCAGTATCAATCTCATTGTATGAGGTGTCACTAAGAGAAACTTGTTTAAGTTGAAGAGGTATCTGATGAAAGAGCTACAGAGAGATGCAACAACTGAAGTCCCCCATTTTCCCTGGAACTTACTGGCAGTGCTTCCCACAATGATGACAGAGCATTTTAGACAGCGTTAGCAGACGATCACTCTGAATCACCTACAAAGGCAAGAGAGCACATATCGCTCTTTTCTAGGAGCTGCTCATACCGTCTTCACCGGTTTAAGTCACGAGATACTGGGCGGTGATAGGCAAGACACAAAGATTTTATTTTGGTAGGAGTCTTATTTGCCATCCCTGTCCACAACCGTTGACAGGATTTAAATGTTACCTTAGGAATCCCTATAGAGAGCTTGCTGACATCAGTCAAATTCGGCAGTTCAAATGGCTGAAAGATGTCCTGGACAGTGGTAGAGTCTTTAGGATCGTGTCCAGCAAGTGAACCTGAAATATGACGTGACGCATGAAGAATAGGAAAAGGTACACTGGGTAGCTGAAATTGTTTGCTTTGAGACAACCTTTTGAACACAGACATACAGCATATAAAGACATACATAGTAATAATACCTAACACAACTGCTGCGTCATCCACGCATCTGGTTAAGATTCCTGGCACATCCATGGAGTTCACTAGAGGAATGAGACCATGGCGAGAGATCAGTCCGTATGTTGGCTTTAAACCTACAACGCCACAGTGAGCAGCAGGGTTCCTGGTAGATCCTCCCGTGTCTGACCCTAAAGCTCTATGGTTTCAAAAGGATTACCATTAGTAAAATGAATCTGAACATTTCCAAACAATGAATATTTATGGATTTAAGATGCACAGATTTAAAAATATCTGAGTTCTTCCCAGTCTAAAAGTCATAACCGCGCGCAACCTAAACTTTAGCCCACTCCCTATGTCTGCTATTTTTCATCTGTTCTCAGCATTTATCTTAGCTCCTCTGAATTTGCCATCAGGAGAGATCGCTTCCCTACACAAATTCGAGGCAGAGAGGCAGAAATTAGGCATTCTGAATAAGGCCCTAAATACCTATTTCCTGCTTCTCTGTTGGTCTGTTCCAATTTTGCAGTCTCTGAAAGATGTCTCGTGATTTATGGTACTTATTGTATCATTTTCAGATATTTGTCATCATTTATTCATTAATCAATACACTGTGAAGTAGCACTTCCCAGGACACAAAGAAACAGTGACACAGTATGCTTTTCACCCCTAATAACACGGCGTGCTTTTCAAAGTCGGGGATGCTTTTTCCAATTTCCAAGCCTATAAAGCATCAGCACGCCCAGTTTAGAGTAGCTTAAATGCAATTTTACAACACAGTATTTTATTTTTTTTTCTTTTCAAGTTTTATTATTTTACTGTTCTTCCACAGGTGAAACCTTGTTCTAAATTCAGATTTTCATTGGAAACCTTTCAATGGAATTGGAAAGTCACACTGAAACAAAGACTATTCTCTAGTTCTTAATGACTCAAACGCCGTTTTATTTAATCAGAATAAAAACTCAGGTTTTACATATAAAAAAGGATTTTTTTTTAAAGCTGTAATCAACATGAGCAAAAATATTTTAACAAGAAGGTAGACCATGCATGGGTAAAAAAAGACATAACTAAGGAGCATTTGAAACATCTCCCAGTTAAGAACACAACCGAAATAATCTTTTATAAAATGTGGTCCACTATGTAGCTCTCAAACTGTATAAAACGAAAGGCATAAATTTTTAAGGAACAGATTTCTTTTAATAGTTGGATGGGGAAGAGTATAAGCAATCAATTCGTTAAACAGTGTACTGCTATTCCACACAGATAATTGTTAAAAAAATTTAAGATTTGTTTAATTTTCACGCCCTTTTAAATAAACTAAAACTCAGTTCTAACTTTTTAAAACCAGACAAGTTTCCTAGTATCTTTATAGCATGCTTCCTGTTGTTACATCAGGTATTTGTAAGCTTTTAGATGCCAAATCTCATGTATCTATATTATTACATACCCAGCTGTAAAAACAAAAGGTTGGGAGGAAAGATTACTATACTGTTCCAAGTTGAGGGAGATCTCCTCATTTGCTGAATTAAGTTTTCAGCGTGTATTTAACATACTTAATGAGGCAGAGGATATGTCTCAGACCCCGTGTTATTTTTAAGAGAGTATGTGGGAATAACAGTAACGCTGTCATTCCTTTACTGCCATTATCACTTTACCTCATGCAGTGCAAGGTGGTCCTATCAGTACACTGAACAACATTTTAAATGAATAAGCCTAAACCTGCCTACAGGGAATCATGCTGACTTCGTGCTATGCCACGAAAAACGGGGGATGTTGAAATAAACTCTCGCACATCGGTGCAAATAGTGCTCCCATCTCAGGCAAGATCAACATCCTTTTTGAAACTTAATCTACAAACTACGTTATTAGAAAATTACAAATGAAAACCCTCCAACATATTTCAAGACATTTAATTAAGAACAATTCTAAAAAGCCTCTTACGCGAAACACGTGAAAGCCGATACGGCAGCTGCACTGCCTCCCGAGCTCCCTCCTGTTATTACCCAGTCAGACTCCTCATGTTCAGAACCAGATTTTGCTCCAGACTTTTCCTTGTACTGTCTTGAATAACTCCAGGGATTTCTGACTGGTCCAAATATCCCGTCTGTACTCCCAGACCTAAGACAGTTGCAATAAACACAGACAGAAGCGACAGATGACAGGCTGCATTCACCAAGCTTTTCTTTATGCAGTTCTTCATCCCTCACCCTAACAAATACAATTTCAACACAAAAAGACTGGCATACGTACATTCTAGTGCAGACAACTTCCACAATGTTAGAAAGAACTGAAAAAACAAGGGATTGTCAACCCATGGCAGTGCCTTGGAAGTGGATGGGCTTTCATGTCCCTTCTAACTGAAGCCATTCCGTGATTTTGTGATTCTAATGCCACTGGAAAGGACGTAAACACAAACATTTAATGTATCTAACAGTAAAACTGTCTGTCTGCTACAAAACAGAGGCATTCTGGTTGCCCAAGCCTGCATTTGGAAAAAGTAAAGGAGGATGACCACGGCCTTGTGGGAAACCACCCTACTAGAGGAGCGGGGAGAAAGCCCTGCAACAGCAGCAAGAAGCGCTCCTCTGTAACTAACCTACTGTTACTGACTCTACAGCTCTCCCCTGAGGCCACAGTTTGTTGGTGCAGAGCGCCAGACTGGCTCGTCGGCATCTGCTCTCAGCCAGCCTGTGGTAATTGAAGTGTGGGCTGCCAGCAGAAGCAGGGAGCGGCTTCTCACCTTCCTTGCAACTGCCACCTCATCGTTCCCGGACTCCACACTGTCCCTGTTGTTAGCCACATCAGCAGAGCTGGCAGTTTACACAGCTGAAAATTAACCTAATTGAGGCATTGCTTTTAAGCTGGCTCAGCTCCCCAGTCAAGCTCCTGGTGCAGCCATATTGGTGCTAGCATGAGATCGTGCAAAGACATGGTACAGAGATGACGCCAGGGGCAAGACCATCCTTTCTAGCAGAATCCTGTGCTTTAATGAGCTCAGACTGCTTGTAACACTGCATAATGAGGGGGGTTGAGTTTTTTTTTCCTCCTGTGCTTTTTCCCTTCTTTTCCTCTGAGGCATGTCTCTGACATGGAAATGACTTTATCCAAAATGATCCAATCAAAGTATTTTCACCCAATCAAATCTATGTCCTTAGCTTAAGCAAAATAAAAACAAAACTCAAATGCAACTCTTAGTGTTTCACATCAGGAACTGAAGTTCTGGATGTTTATGCAATCATAAAGGTCGGAAAAGACCTCTAAGATGGTCTCATCCAACCACCAACCCATCACCACCACGCCCACTGAACCATATCCTTTCACTTTCCAGCAGATCTCAGGGCTGTCCCAGGGTGCTGCTTGCTGCCTTCACTGATCTGTCAGATAATCAACTTGTGACAGTATTTTCCAATTTGCTCCTAACAGAATTCACCAATGTTGGGTAAGATCAGCATAGGCAATTTAAAATGTTGTTGTAGATTGTCCTGTTCACAGCAAGTCAGAGAGTACTCACACATAGTCCAGTGGCTGACTGGTAGAGACAGTAACTGTCATCAAGGGCACGACAATAATTAGCTAAGGGCAGAGACCACCAGTAAGGACAAAGCCAGCCAACAGCTGGTGTAGAAACCAAATCTACTAAAGCACTGCTGGATATGCAAGTCTGCTCATCCTCGGCTTTCTGTAAAGGCTGTACCACACCTTTCCCCTCAAACACAGCCACAGCTGAACACTTTGTCCAAAGAAATTGACATTTATATCACTTACACAACAGTAAAGTGTTCATGCAACATTTGAGAAATTTGTGCGAGTCTAAAGATACTCTTTGCAGATAACTGTTCATTATTTTCTAACTTGATATAAAGAAGAGTTTAAGGATTACAGATAGATCAGAACAGATGGTGTGTAATCTATTTAATGTAGAATCACACGTTAAAAATAATAAACATCACTCACCCCATTGCAAATTCATCGAGGTTTGTTTTTCCTAAAAGCACAGCTCCCTGATCCAGTAATTTCTGAACTACTGTAGCATTGTAAGGAGAAATATAACCTGAAAACAATCAGAAGAGTTAAAGGAGTGGTAGGTGAGATATGGTTGATTTTTAGAAGTAGCTGCTGCTCTGAACGCTTCAAACTTGTCACTGTGCATTAAGAATCATCACTGCACAGTGCCCAAATTTTGCTTCAAGACAATATCTATGAGTGATTCTCAAAACTTAGAAAAAGTAAACCAAATACTGTTTTGTCTGCAGTGCCTTTTTGTTTTCCTCCACAATTTGCAATCCAATAGTCCTGAATTATACATTCCTACAGTATGAAGCTAAGACTTTACACAAATAAGCTACCACAAGAGTAGCAAATTACTGCATTCAGGCAATTTGCAAGAACTGTCTAAAATGAACAGAAATGAGGAACAGCTCTTTACAGATGAGTGCTCTCTTGAATGATTCCCAGTATCATGAGATACGGGAGCATATGGTTAACCACAAGCCGAAATACAAATCAGCCATCCTGCGACCAACTGTGTGCGCTCTTGACCACTTTGACCTTTATAAACTACAGTGAATACTGCGTCACTTCCAAGAGATCCTGGGTACAAACCAACTCCTTTTGTGAATAGGGACAGCGATTTTTCCACCCCCACCCTCCACGGGAACAAGGACAACATCGCTCCTAATACTCTCAACCATGACACTATGATCAACCACAATGGGGCTGAGAATGTGCTTAAGGAAAACCATTTCAGGTAACAGATCACTTTCTTTAAATTGCAATGCTGCATTTTGTTTCTCCTCTTTAAAAAAACATGTAACAGGATGAGCTTAAGTAAATCAGCATGTCTACCCTTCTCAACACTTTTACGTTATGCAGAATAAAGGAGATATAAGAAATGTTTTCTACGTTTGCTTTTACTATGGAAACATTATGGTCTTTCGAAAATTTTCAAGGAGTGTTAATAGAAACAGCTTAGAAAATTTTAAAAAGTTTAAAAGTCTTATAGAACACGTTTGTACATCAGGAATGCAGAGAATTGCTAATGTCTACTCTTCCTACAGCAATATGAAAACACTATGTAAGCCAACAGTTATAAACAGAACAAAAAAACCACAACTGTCTGTGTCTTGCTAGATACAAGAGCAAACGCTACTGACTGCTCTCCTGTAAATCTAAACGTAGCATGATGCAAAATGTGAACTATAGAATGACTCTCCTTTAATATATGGGCTAGAACAAAGATGGCATTGGTAATAACAACGTAGCTACAGGAATAAAGGAGAGAATGCACTTACACCAGAAAAAGATGCATCTGTAATATTAGATGATCTTGACAGAGTAAGTCAGATACGTGCATTTTCCCAAATCAGCTCAGCTCATTTTTGGAAAATATTTGGATCTCTGGAAGAATTCACTCCGTTAAACTCTGAAGAGCAGAGCCAGAGCTCTGATTTCACTTCAAAAGCTCTACCGTACCTTTCAGCATGTTTGATGCACATGTTGTCTCAATGCCAGCTGTATTAAAGTTGTCCTTCACTGCAATGGGAATTCCATCCAAGACGCCCAGTGGCTGACCTGCATTAGGAATTATTGCAAAGACAACAGAGATTAAATCAGCGTGCACCGTCAATGACAATTAATTTTATGTGTCCCTTCTGGTGTGTATTGGAAGCACGAATGCTACCCATTTAGCATTTGATGGCTGTCTGTTACATTTTCAAGACCGATGGTCTACAAGTCTCCTACTAAGCACTACGCTCACACCAGACCTGTCCCTGCAGGGCTCAGCTCTGCAAAAAGTTCTAAGCCTCCAGGCAGCAGCTTTCAGATACGTCAGCAATCCCAAACCAGTGCGTATTTCCTCAAATGTGACTACATAACGCTAATTTCAGACCCAGGGGCTGCCTGAATCTACTCCATCCCCAGGCAGGGAGCCAGGAGCTCTGCCTACCTGATATACACAGTAGATAGGAAAAAAAACAGGGAAGACATTCTCTTCGGTATGTGATTAGTTCACCATCCAGAATAAAAATAAAAAATGCTTATGTCAGGAAGTGACACTCCCTGTTGGGCAATTTCCTTGAACTGTCAGAGGATAGCAGGCATCACCCAGGAAGGGAAAAAAATGTACCCACCAGGTGAGAAGTTCCCTTTTCTGTCTTCCAGGAAACACAAAGGAAAAAGCAGACGGTCAGCATGGAAGATGGCACCCTCTTAACGTTGCATATAACAGGGCTGAGCGCTGAGCCTACCAGCAGGTAACTCCAATTAGCACAGCTGGTTCACTTCTGCTTTCTTAATGCAAAGCTCGACAGCCTTAGGAAAACGTTTGCCCACCTCAGTCCTACGGAGGGGCTACAATCAGCCTAAGACAGCCCACTGTGCCCTTGGTTTCGGAGCTGAGCCTGCTGCTGCCTGCCACCATGTAACCACGAAACCCCACCCGCAGCCCCGTCCCCTACCGGCTGTGCCAACGCCCGCCCCAGCAGGAAGGCGCTGCGTCCCCCCGGCCCGAGGCGCAGTGCCGCCATGACGGGCGGACCTACCCCGCCGGTGCCTCTCCTCGGCCTCCTCCGCCTGCCTCAGCGCAGCTTCTCCCGTCACCGTGATGTAGGCGTTGAGGAACGCGGTGCTTTTGATGCGGGCCAGGCACCTCTGGCAGAGCTCTGTGGGGGTGACGCGTCCTTCCCGTAACGCGGCCGACACCTGTTGGGCCGGGGGAGCTCTCAGCGGCGCGGCGCGGGGCTAGAGGCCCGTACCCAGCGCCGCTGTTACGCCCCGGCGCAGCTCCCGCGCCCCGGGGCCGCTCACCTCGCGCAGAGAGGCGCGCAGCATGGCGGCCCGCTTCCCGCCGCCTCGCTCAGGGCCGCCGTCCCGCNTCCGCGGGCGCGCTCCGTCATGCCCTCGTGGGTCATCGACCGGTACGGCCCCAACGAGGTGCTGCGCTTCACCAGGGACATGGTGTTCCCCGCCATACAGTACCCGAACGAGGTCGTGGTGAAGGTGCACGCCGCCAGCCTGAACCCCATAGACCTTAGCATGAGAAGTAAGTGGCGGGCTGCGGCCGTGTTACCCGAGGGAGGACCCCGCGTCAGGAGCATCACACGGCGGGGTTCGGCTCCGGGCCTCCCCCCCGTCCCAGCCCCCGGTGGGGAACCCCCGGCTGCCCGTGGTACCCCCGCTCCAGGGGGGTCCTCGAGGTCCTGCGTTCCCCACCCACTTGGGGCCAGCGGGGCTGGAGGTCACCTCACGGGTGTGGGCACTGACATCTCCCGTCCTCCTCCCGTCAGCCCCTCTGTGCGCCTGCCCAGGAAATCCCTGACCTTGCCTGACTAACTCCTTGATTTGATGCCTTTCATTAGATTTTTCCTCAGTTTCAAGCTCCAGAACTCCACGAATAGGTTGTCCGGCTCTGCTGGTAGAGCTGCTGTGTGTGCTTGGCTCTTCAATAAATGAATTTTAAAACATACTTTTATATAACCGTGGGTTTTGTTATGGGACGTTTGCTGTCTACTGTCCTGGGCTTGTTCAGCCTGGAGAAGAGAAGGCTGTGTGGAGACCTCCCTGTGGCCTTCCAGGACTTGAGGGGAGCTGATAAACGGGAGAGGGACCGACTTTTACACAGTCTGACAGTGGTAGGACAGGGAGCAATGGCTTTAAACTGAAAGAGGGGATGTTTAGGTGAGATAGTAGGAGGAAATTCTTTACTCAGGGTGGTGAGGCACTGGCACAGCTGCCCAGAGAAGCTGTGGATGCCCCATCCCTGGAGGCGTTCAAGGCTAGGCTGGATGGGCCCTGGGCAGCCTGACCCAGTGGGTGGCAGCCCTGCCCATGGCAGGGGGAGGGAACTGGATGGGCTTTGAGGTCCCTTCCAACCCAAACCATTCTGTGATTCTGTCTGAGGATTCCAGTTGAGCGATCTGCTAGAGCTACTGGACTGCAACTAGTATTTTTAGTTCAATATAAAATTATTTGGAAGAAACTAGATTTTCATCCAGCTTCCAAGGTGTCAGCTTTTGCCCACTTCAGTATTAAAACACTTTCTAGCATAATTGAACATACAGGCAGACTTCTCCAAACACTTGGAAGAGCATACATGCCCAAATGCAGATTTTTTTAGGCCAAGCAGAATATTTAGATATGTAATTCATCATCACAGCATTTACCTGTTGCTTACTGGATACAAATTAAGATTACTTATCTTAGTATATGTTCCTTAATTGTTACAACGGTGTTTGTGTTGTGTTGCTTAGAGGACTTTATTTGAAATATTTGAAAAGATGAATGGAAAGAGTGGATTTCTTTTGGATTCTTAGTTACATGACGTTGGAAATGGAGCCCGTCCAGCAGAATTCTTTGGATTTCTGACAGGATTGCTGCATAGTATGTGTTTTTATAGCAAAGAGCCATTTGACAATAATTTGTTGTTGTATGGTGACCTGTATTCTTACTTCTGTTGTGTGCTCTTTGTTGGGGGTGGGTGAATAGACCCCAGTTAAGATTTCCCTACTATTTGTACAATCTGTAAAAATACCACAGATTCTGTGCATGCTTAAATTATAACAGAAACGCAGAACATAATGAAAATGAGGCATCTTGTATACAGACAGTGCTTTCTAAGAGTGAATTGTCCAGTTAATAGGCTAAATCCCAGAGAGGTGCGTTGTGGTTCATTTCACGTTTTGTAGGTGGTTATGGTGCAACCGCGTTAAACATGAAGCGGGATCCCCTGAAAATCAAGAGCACGGACACTGAATTTCCACTAACCCTTGGTCGAGACGTCTCCGGTGTTGTCATGGAATGTGGACTCAGCGTGTCTTACTTCAAACCTGGAGATGAGGTGATACCACTCATCTGATTTTTTCTAAAGGCATGTAGTTAAAATACACCATGAGCTGCTCAGCTTTCATTTCCCTGTTAAGAAAATCCTTCAGTTTGTGCATGCTGAATAAGGACTGTCTTGCAGTCAATTTTTAGAATGCTGTCTTCCCTACATTTTTTCTCTTAAAAAGTATCACTTTTCCCTAACTTGAGTCTGCAAGTTAATTTCCCCTTTGTTTTTTTAATTTTTGGCTCAGTATTTGTAAGTGCACTCAGGATGCTGCTTTGTTTTCACTTTTCACCAAATTCTATCCTTTTTTTTTCTCCCCAGTCTGAGCTTTCCTGCCATGGAAGTAGTTTCGTTTCTTTTTTTTTTTCTTTTTCTTTTTTTGGAACAGCATATATTAGACAGTTTATTTACATAAGTCAGCAGCAACAAAACTTCCTTTAGTTGTTCTTGCCGTGATTTTTGTTTAAAAAGTAAGCTAACCTAGCATCTGATAAGCAATCGTGAAGACACTCTGCAAACTGGAAAAACGATTTCTTTAATGAATGCAACTTTTCCACGCAGGTATGATCTTATGCAAAGTCACAAAAATTTATGGATGTTTTCTGTTTGTTTTTAGGTATGGGCAGCAATTCCTCCGTGGAAACAAGGCACTCTCTCAGAGTTTGTGGTGGCTAGTGCAAATGAGGTAAACCTGCAGAAATGTGGCTAACAGATGAAAAACCAGAATTGCAAATACTGCTGTTCTCTTCCTTTTTTTCCTTTGGTGCCTAAATAGCTGTCTGTTTCTTAATGCCTGGATTGATCTAGACTCCTGCTAGCTGTGAATCTTCAGAACAGTTGAAAATGTGGAATAGATGACCTGCAGTTCAGTGAAGCTTATTTAAATGTTTCAGTGTCACGTAGGATCTGCTGTGTGATTTAGCTAAGACTGATTTTCTTTCAGGTGTCTTTTAAGCCAAAATGCCTCAGTCACGTAGAAGCTGCCTCCTTGCCGTACGTAGCTCTCACAGCGTGGTCTGCGATTAACAAAGTTGGAGGACTGAACCAAAGTAATTGTGGCGGGAAAAGGTAAGCAACTACTTCTGGTGCTGACACGTCGTATTTCATCTTAGCTCTCTTAGTTATCTTGGCAACTCACAAAAAGTCCTCTCAGTCACAGAGGTGTGGATCGCTCAGGTTCACACCTGCATGCAGGAACAATTTGGGGCAGAGTGGTTTGCCAGCTTTTTAGAAAAAAAGTGACAGCCTCATTTGACCAGTAGGACAGAACTTTAATGAGGTCAGGAAGGCAGAAGAGCAGGGAACAGACAAGACTAACAACCAACTAGAAAAAAATGGGCTTTCTTTATCAACCTGTTAATCTGACAATGGCAGGTAAAGGTCAGAAGGGGAAAAATGCTTTGTAAGATTGGAACAGGTACCATTTTTCTCCTGATAGTGGACGTTTGCAGTTATTTTGGCCTTCGGATGTTTGTGTAAATAGATAGCAAAATGTTCAGAATGGAAAGAATGGCAAAAGTAAAAATACTTGAACTGAAAAATAATCACTAAAACTACAATGCTGCATCAAAAGTTTGTCTTTCCAATCTTCAGGTATGTGTTTAGATTGTTAGAAGAGAAATGCAAACTGCATTAATACCATATCTTCACATTTAACGTTTACTTTTATGTTCTTAATAAGTATGTAATTCTGTCAGAAAAAAAAAAGATGTAGTTATAAAATTGTTTTCCATCTAGAATTTTTGAGTCGTAAAAGCAGCAGAGTGTGATGGTGTCTTTTTTCCCTGAAAAATTTCTCGTAGGAAAATACATATCATGCATTAAAGCGGCTGTGCAGAAGCATATTTCATGAACTTTGTCTTAGCCTTTTAAGGCAGTAATCTTACAAGGCAAGAATTTACCTCACATTTCTTAATTTCTTGAAATAATTGAACGTGTTAGTAAGAAGTTGCCTACATAAGTAATTTTGTGTTGGTCTTTTTGTCTCCTGTAGGTGCATGTAACTAGCTATGTAGAAGGGTGTATATACACACATGAGTGTGTCTTATTTTGAAAGAGCACCTGTATTCCTTGCTGAAAGCTCCCTCACTGATACTTTATTGCAGTATTAAGACATCTTAGAAACAACAAGTTTTTCTATCGGTGTGTATTGTTTTCTTTGCCTCTCTAAGGTGGAAGGGTGGGCTAACCAGAACTGCTTGCTGTCAGTCCAGCACATGCCTGCATTCTCATCTGACAGGACAACCTGCTGCCTCTGTGTACACTTTCAGAGATTTTATTTTACAAGTTGCCTGATGTGTGCTGAGATTGTTTGGGATGTGCCCTGCTTCGCTGTGGCTCTAGTTACTTTCCCCTCACTTTTATCCTAAATCATTGTAATAATTTACGTCAGTGTTCTTGCACAAGGTAAAAGTGAACATGGCAATTTGAGAAGTCCTCGAGAGCTTTTATGTTGATATATAATGAGGGTCTTTAAATACAGAGTCAACATTTCATACATTTGAGTATACTGGGAAGAGATACATTAGGAATTCTGCTACTGTATGTTGTTACACTTGCACTCCTGGATTACATTTTTGCAATGAAAATTTGAATGATATAATACCCCAAGAATTTTTTTTTTCCCAAAGGCTGTGTGTTATTTCATCATTTTTTCTGATGAGAATTTCAAAGCGAGTGTAAGTTGTAATTCTTCTTGAATAGGGTAAGTGCTTCTTGACACGAGAATAAATGATAGGGAGATTTTATTGGCACGATCAAATGGAATTTGATTTTGTATTCTAAGAGCTCCTACACCATCAAACACTTCCCCGTGTCCGTAAGTTAACGCCAAACAGCGTGCCCTGTCTCCAGCACTGTGAAAAACACCGAGCTGTTGAGCTGTGGCACACAGATCTGTTATTACAAGGGCTTTTGAGCTGGAAACGTGCGGGCAGATGTGTGACAGGCACGGCAGCACGCACACAGCCTGGGGCAGATGCTGTGCAGTGTGGATGAGGGCAGTGCCCTGCCTGTGACCTGTGAGCTGTGTGGGTGTGAGTCACTTGTCACTTGGCCTGCAGGGGGGTAGATTGCTCCGTTGGGCAGAGGTGCCTTTAGAGTGTAGGCATGGTTTGTGAGCTATGTATGGAGTCTGAATAATTAGAAACTTTAGTAGGAAATAGCCCATGTAAGGTAGAAATAAAATAAATCTGGACCATGCTTTTACATTGGGAATCCCAAGCGTGGTTGTTGAAGCCCTAGCCAAGCAGCTCCTCGCAACTGAAAATGTCACATAAGTCCTTCAGCAAAATGTATGTTTTGAAATTACAGCTTTCTCCAAATTCTGTAATAGAAGAAATGTCCTTTAGGCAAGGAGTAAAGCTGGAAAGACACTTGGACAGGAAAGGAGTTAACTGTGACTGTCCTTTGTAATGATAAAGATGGGCTTAACCCAATATCTTGAGTGTAGTATCCCTGCGACTTTTCAAGGATAATCTGAATACAAATGTTGCTTCAGACATCTGTTGTTAAAAGTATGATTCTGAGCCTAAGTACATTTTGGCAGGTTTTAAAGAAGCAGGCATTGTGGTTTCAGATTCTTGATCTGAATTCGACAGTTGAAATCACTGAAATAGGGAACAGAATCTGATGAGTTACAAAGGAGTATCCATTGTGGAAAGGATACCATGACCATAGCCAAGTCTCTTAGGTTACTTCAAAGCATTTTTGTAAACTGAGACTCTGGGTTGTATAGTGCAATTTTGTTGCACTTTAAAAGCAGCTTCCTGCAGCATCCAGCACAGTTAGATTTTTTAACAGGAACATCACCAGCTTTTGAAAATACTGAAATTTTTCTGGCAAGCTGAAGTTCTGAGAAACATGATGCTCCACAGTTCTATGCCAAGACTTCATCTTGGATGTTCCTTTTGTTCTAGAATTAGCAAAGGGGTCCAAAGTTGCAGCACTGTTTGTAGCTTCAGCTGTACGTCTTTCTTGCTAATTCCCCCTTTGAAGTTTAGTTAGTTAGAAGTATCCAGAGGTAATTTCTGAGTGGTGATCAGGCTGCTAGCAGGAAGGTTCTCACACCTCTGAAGCTGCATTCATTTTTATGAAATTTGGGATGGTGTGTTCAGTTAAATCTCATTTGATAATAACTTGGTGATGTGCACCTTTATTTTTTTTGCTCGTTTACTAGTTTCAACAGCCTGGCATTTTACAGGGTATTACTGAGATGTACTGAATGAGAAAAATTCTACTGCTGTTTTCTTCAGATAATTTAATAGAACATGTTTATAGTGAGGCCATGTCACTGCAGTTTGTCTGCCTTTTAGATAAATATCTAGATATGTAGATAATTATGTTCCATGTATTCTGAAGTCCATAGTCTCTTTGAGTAATATGATACTAAACCACTTCTGTTAGATAATACCAATTTGTGTAAAACGTTACCACAATCTGATTCTTTCTTTAGGCTGTATGACACTGGAGTCTGAGAGACAGAAAGATTCTTACTGACTTCGTTCCAAACTAAGCAATTAAATTTGGGAAAGTGTGGACAGAGACAGGTTTTTTTTTTTGTGATAAATATTACAGTTGACAGCTCCACTGCCTGGATTTAGTGGAAAGCACATGTGAGAAAGTCTGTATGGCTGTGCTGAGGTAATGCTCTTAGCACAGGAAACAAGATCAGCACTGTTAAGTCACATTACGAGGTGTCTGAAGAGTTAACTGTTAAGAAATACTGAATGACAAATAAAGTCTTCTGCTTAAAATAATTTGGTGCTGGAGATGCATGAGAATACATAACTACTACGCTGTTTATTTGAAGAACTATTCAATAAACTTTAATTTTCTCTTACAGAGTGTTAATATTAGGAGCTTCAGGGGGAGTTGGCACATTTGCTGTACAGGTAATGTAACACAGCATCCCCAGGGTGCATCTTCAAACTATTCAGTGTGAGTGAAATTGAGCAGAAGGGAATTGAGGGAAGTGAAACAGGAAGCCACCCATTGATCTGTCAGAGCTCCAAAAGTGAAGTATTTTGGGACTTGCTCCTTTCCATTTGTTACATTGTGTTAGTTTAAAGTAGGAAGCAGGGGGGGCTTCAATGCAAGATCAGGTTTTGCAGTTCAGGAAATCTCTTAATTTGTGAAACTTGAAATATGTTTTCATTTTCTGTCAGTCAGCTCTGCTCCATAACTGTGAAAAGAACTTGACATGTGAGTAGGAAAAAGGTGGAGTATGTAGATGATTGCAGTTGTGATTTTCCGTAACACGGTAGCATTTATAGCTGCCTGGGTGATCAATGACACAAGAGAGGCATTGAGGCTTTCATGTGCAGTCTAGGAAAGGATAGTAGCTTAGATTTACATTCTCTCACTGCTTTTGCCCTGCTGCCTTCTTGCATTCCTTCTTTCCAGTTGTCTTGAACTTTGGAGAGTCAACAGTCTTTCGTTGGCCCATTAATTGTGGAACGTCCTCTTTTCATGCTCCCATTTAACTCAGGGGGTTTGATTCTAATTGGTGTCATCTTGAGTGGAAATATCTTTCTCTTGAGAATATGAAAAGAAATACAAGTAGGGTGATTGCATCACTGTGTTCTGTGTTACTAGACCATAAATGTAATGGTTTTAAGAAGCTCACAGGAGAATTTTTAATGGTACGCTGTTTGTGTGATCCCATGATAAAGCAGTTGGGTAAGTTAGATCAGTAGGAAAGGCTGTCCGACCATTAACTGGTTGTGTTTTCTACCTGATTAATCCTGATTAAACTAATATTAATCCAGAGTAAATGAAAAAAAAAACTAGACTACTGTGAATGAAAAATAAGATTTAGAGAAAAGATAAATAACTAGGAAAAATCCTTTACTTTGCTCTAACTTGTGGAATAGAAGATAACCTGACATACTCCTTGTAGTAAAACTGAGTATTTTATTTGAAGTCTTACTTATCTTGAGAGCTAGTGTTTGAAAATTGCATTAAAAAATCCCTCTTCACCCACAACAACTCTTTCCTCCCCAAAATGCCTTAAATATCAACAAATTCTAACCGTTGTTTGTGGGATGTGTGATAAGTTACCCTGAGTTGGAACAGTCTCCTCACTCCCCGTTAAAACTCCTCATTTACAATTTAAATATATCTTTTCTTTTTAATGTGTTCACACTGTTTCACTAGATTTTAAACTTTTGACTCCTTTTCCTGTTTGTTTTTAGCTAGTGAAGGCCTGGGGTGCTCATGTGACAGCAGTTTGTTCTCAAGATGCTAGCACACTGATGAAGAAGCTTGGAGCGGATGATGTGATTGATTACAGATCGGGAAATTTGGAACAGCAGCTTAAAACCTTACCCTTGTACGTCTTTGCGTTGCTTAATACTGAGATGAAGGAGCTGGCGATCAGCCCTTCTGCCTTTTGATTTCTGGACTGCAGTCTGTCAGGACTCCCTCTTTTCTGTATTTTCTTACCCATTTCTAAAGCCTTACTTTCTAAAGCAAATTCATCGCAGCCTTTTTCAAACGTAGTTTGCCAAGTGAGTATTGCAAGCACAGATTTCGCTGTAAGATTGAGCCGGTTAATTGGGTTTGTGGAGACAAGCTCACACTTTCACATGCTTCTCTTCAATGACCGTGATTTTGAACAGCCTTGTCAGCTTCCATCGTAGGATCTTGGAGCATTTAAAAAAGCATGAATAAATCAAAACAAGTCTCAGGAATCCTGTGTGAGGTTAGTAAATAGAAAAATTGATCTTCTACAGGGAAGAACTGTGTCGTGAAGCAGTTAAGAGACTTGCCTGAAGTCCTGTAGCCACTGTGCAACATAGCTGGGAGTCAATTTCTCTTCTATAACATTGGGTACAGCTGCCTCTGATGAATAATCACGTTTAATCTTGTCACAACTGATATGTTTAAAGTAGCTTCGGGGACTTCTCTAGAACTGAAGGTTTTTTTGCTTTTGCAGTCTTCCCATCTGTTTAAACTTGGTCTACTGTGACTTTTATTTGAAGATGGTATTTACACTGCTGTTTTTAGCTAGATTGAATTGATCTGGGAGGAGAAATAGGAGCTGTTCGATTGATAAAAGAATCTTACTAGTAACTGTTCTAAGGAGGCATGTGCCCTCTTACTGGGGTGTGATTGCTAGCAGGCCTCGCATCAATTTTGAGGGTGTTGGCAGCGTCCGTTTGGGCAGAATTTGCAAAAATTAACAGTTTGCAGACAGTGCTAAGTTGTGCTAAATCCGTAACATCCTAAATGCTAAACATCCATTCTAGCAAGCAGCCGTTTTTAGGAGCTGTGCACAGCACCTTATCAGAGAGCAGTTTTATGACTTAGCTAAGCCCATCAGTCACATACACTGAGAGGAGGATCCTATAACCCCTCTTTTCAATGGCACTGACTGGTCAGACTCCATAGTAAGCTATTCTTTTCTGGAGCGTTAGTTTGCATTGTTTTAATTCCAGTTCTGTGGACAGCTGTTAGGTTTGACTCAACTGTAACGTGAAATCACACCCTTGGAAGACAGGCAGGAAAACTCCCTTTCCAGAGATGAGAACTTTTCCATTTATTTACGTATTTTTCCTCTTATTGGTGGATTAGTTAGATGAGATGTATGTTTATATAGAATATGCATCTATTCCAGTCTGGAGATTGCTGGAAGTTTTCAGCAGAGAATGGGAATGAGCAGTGTATCAAACAGAATAGGTGCATGGCTTCCAGTTGCCCTGTTCAGCCTTGACAGGTTCATGTGCTGGGATAAGGAGAATGAATGCTAAACTGTGCTTGTTGCCAGAGGTTGCACGTAACCATTCTGTGAAGAGAAGGTTTTAGACCCCCTGCATTGACAAGTTCCACTTCAAATAGGGAGATGGAGATAAAAGAGCTGTCAACAGAGATAAAATGTCAATAATTTGTTTGTGTAACTTTGGCCATTGGAACTGGCTTCTGTATGAATACAGCATGGACAGGAGATTTTCCAAGTCAGGGCAGGAGTCCAGACCAATGTTTAGATGCACACAGATGCTGTGTTGAATGGTAGGTCCAGACCTCAAGAATGTTCCAGTAATCTCAGCTGGAGGGATGAAGAGGTAAAGCTCTAGAGGACTTTAAGCAAATAGAGAATGTAATTGTGCATCTAGGAATCTGTTTTTTTGGACTTAGAAGCGGTTAAGTGATTGAAAACAGCCTGTATCTGCTGTTCAGTGAATGGACAATAAGCTGTAATTTTAAATCCCTTTCCACAGTAAAACTGGGATTTAGTTCAAGTCTTGGGGCTTCCTTGCTACTGTTTTGGAGGCAGATGACTCTAATGTATTGCAATGACAAGTAGAAATGTAAACTACAGCCAGTTTCTGAGATATTAGTTCATTTATGCTCATTTTCCCTGTATCATGATTTTAAGCCTGTTCTTTCCATGTCTACAGATTTGATTTCATCCTAGATAATGTCGGTGGATCCACTGAGAAGTGGGCTCTGGGTCTCCTGAAGAAATGGTCGGGAGCAACGTACGTTACCTTAGTCACACCTTTCTTGATCAACGTGGACAGGCTTGGAGTGGCTGATGGCATGCTGCAAACAGGAGTCACGGTTGGCTCCAAAACTCTAAAGGTATTTGAAACAATTCTGTATCCTGGAATGGTATGCTGTATCCTCATGGCTTCCTTTGTGGGTCAGATGGAGGCATCTATCTTCTTTTCCTCATATATCATTAAATATACTTCAGATGCATTTTTTCTTTCCTTCCTACTTGCACCAAAAATAATATACTGGGGAGATGGTGCTGATGGGTGTATGTGGTGGTCTGGGCTGCTTTGAAGTTTTGATTCCTTACTGTGTAGCCTTTTCCGTATGGCCTTCCAGAGAGCCCTGCCGACAGCTACTGCTTTATAGTAAACAGAACAAACCCTGCCTCATTGCAGTAAGGGTGCTTTTGCTACTTGCTTTAGGCTGGTCAGGGTTTCTCTCAAAACATTGCTCCATGACTGATTCTCTTCATCCTGTTCCAGCACCAGAGAGTAATAAAAGTGGTTGAGGGTGGCTAAAAAGTCTTTTGTCTCTTTCGTGTGCCTGGATGGTGATACTGATTTTTCTAGTCTAAAACACTCTCCCAGTGGTCAGTTCAACGAGGCTTTTTAGGACTTTTTCTTCTCTCCACACATGCACTTGCTCCCCAGAGAAATGCTTTTCAAACTGTTTCCATGGTATTCCTGTGATGGAACGGTTGAATGAGATTCTTGGTCCGGTAAGAATGTTTTCAAAGGAAAGCTCAAAAACAAAATGAGAAGCCTGGAAAGTGGTGATGCAGTGTGGTTTCTCAGTTAGCATGTTTCCCTGCTGAGGAGCACTGTATGCCACATATTAACAATCAGCTGATTTTGGCAGATGAAGACTTGCACCTATAGCAGCTTTCTCCGAGGAAGTGCCTTTGGCTTGTGCTCGTGTGATCTTCCTGGAATGCTCTTTGGGTGAGCTGCCATCTGTCATCGGACGGTGATGACTTTGGCAGATGTGATGGTGGAAAATTTAATCACCGACACCGAGGTGGAAAGTTTTACATGTCACATTGGTGGGTTTATTTCACCCTCTTTGTGCATGTGTATAAACATATAGCACTGTCTCTCTCTTACATAAGAAATAATGCTATTTGTAGCTGCAGAGACAAGGTCGTTGCTTTTCTCAACTAGCTGACTTGTGCAATTGGACACAAAATTCACCCTGATCCTATTGTGGTAATGCGACATCCCTGTCTGTACATTTAATCCACGTGCTTAGGTAACATTTTTTTTTTTTTTGTTAGACACTGGCAAATAATTTCCATGTTTTTTCCTTAAGTAGCTTCTCTAATGCTTCTGTCCTTACTTTTAGTTCCCATTTCAGTTTCCTCTCATGATTTTTTAAAATACATTTTGATCTTTCTTGCAGCACCTCTTTAAAGGCGTCCATTATCGGTGGGCATTTTTCATGCCAAGCGGCCCAAGTTTGGACGAAATAGCGGAACTAGTTGACTCGGGAAAGGTATGTCAGCAAAGCTTCTTTGGTTTTTTGTGCTGATAGAGCTGCTGCTTCAACTCAAAAACAGTGTAATTCACAATTAAGGAGTATAATATTATGAGTCACAGTGGAAAAGACAAGTTAGCAGTTGATTTGCTCCGGTTTCTAACTTCTGCCGTCAGCATTGAGTTTAGGTATTTATAATCCTTAGGGCTGCTCCGCTGTATCTCCATCCTACCCCTTTTTATAAACACAAACTTAATAATGAGTTATGAGGAAAGAATGCCCAGTGATTGGGTTGAAGGTGGGAGCGTGTGTGTCTGCCTATGCAAATTCTCTAGCCTGGAATCCCTAGCAGGATCCAGTATCCTGATCCCTAGCAGGATGTGCATGGAACTGGATTGTTCAGGTCGTTGCAGCTCATAGGTGACGTGCATTGGCTGAGTGCTGTCTCGTTATTTCGGTGCTTCAGGGTATGGTGTTTGTGATGATTCAGCACAGTGACCTGGAATCCTGTGGGTGTTCATAAGCTTTTGGGGAATCTCAGAGTAGTGGACTGCTTTTCTCATCTTTTCAGGTTTATGAGATTGTTACAAAACGTATGTGAGAGTGAGAAATGGACCACCTGTTTGTTTATTGGAATATGTGGTGCTGTAGGTCCTGGCATGTTCTCTTCTGGAGAACTTCATGTTGGCAAAATCCTCCGAGCAGACAATATGCACAATTGCTATTAATCTGTCTGTGTTGTGCCTAAGTAGAGGAGGCTGCCCTGGCAGCTTACAATTCCGGTGTGTGAACTGCCAGGCTACCTTGCACTCAAAATCTGTGCACATTTAGAAGAATCTAGCTCTCTCAAAGACAGTTTGAGTTTGGATCTCCTTTTTTCTCTATGCATTATGTTTCAAAACTTCCTATCACCGTACCTGCTTGCTTCTGTTTGCCTTCTCAGTGCTGCTGGTCAGAGTAAAAACCTTCCTGAATTCGGCCACTCCTATCCCGGTGCTGTGAGCAGGGTGCTGCTGATACAGCCCATGGAGTCTGCTTCCTAAAAAGTTACCTACTCGTTAACAAAGGCAAATAAGCTGTGGTGAAGGGTGATGCAGGTTAGTTTTACACCACTCCGCATTGCATTTTGTGCAGTAAATCACAGAATCACAGAATGGTTTGGGTTGGAAGGGACCTTAAAGCCTACCCAGTTCCATCCCCCTGCCATGGGCAGGGCTGCCACCCCCTGGGTCAGGCTGCTCAGGGCCCATCCAACCTGGCCTTGAGCACCTCCAGGGATGGGGCATCCACAGCTTCTCTGGGCAGCTGTGCCAGTGCCTCACCACCCTGAGTAAAGAATTTCTTCCTACCATCTAACCTAAGCCTCCCATCTTTCAGTTCAAATCCATTCCCCTGTCCTGTCATTATCTACCTGTGTTAAAAGCTGGTCCCCCTCCTGCTTATAAGTTCCTTTCAAGGCCTTATTTCACAGTCTTGAAATAAACCCTTCTCATCCTGTGAGCTCCTCCAATCACACAACTAAATTACAATTGACAAAGAAACAAAAAACGTCCTTGTCTTCGTTCTTACTATTTGTCCTGATTCTTAGCCAGTCCCAACTTGTTTTGTGTTCTGCTCCTACCTTGTATGCAAAGCAGAAATGCAGAATCTGCCCACGAAAGCCTTTAGGAAAGCTCCTGTTTATGCAATAGAGATGGGGCTTAATCAGCATTCATCTGCCTAATCCAGACAGGTGAACTGCGATGCCTTTTAACATGTGCGTCATACATACATGAATGTCCTGATGCACTTTTTGTTGTGAGATGATCATGAGGATAAAGAGGTCTGCTTTGTTTTTTTGTTGCTTTTTTTTTCTCTTCTCAATTCTGTGTCGGCAAGAACAGGTCGTAATGCCAGACTGTGCATCTGCATAGTCATCAGTCTACCAGTATTTCGCTCTACTTCGTAAAAAATTGTCAACACCTGCGCTGACGACAGTCTTGTATGGCCCAGATGTGTTCCATTCACGCAGCTGTTTGTGGGACTCAGTCTTACTGTCGAGACCCAGGAGTTTTCATAAAGGGAAGATCATCCATTCAGAAGAGTAGGTACTTGGAAAAAGGGGAGGAGAGAGAGATCGGAGGGAGTACGCCGTAATTGCCTTTAACTAAGTGATACATAAATGTGTTTGGAGTATGATAAATGAAAATTTGGGGGCAAAAAAAGGCCATTGAAGTGTGGCAAGAAGAGTAGGGGAAGCTAGCAAAGTGAGCTCGCGTGGTTGAACTTGATTTTGAGTGAGTACAGATTTGAGGGTTTGGTTATTTTGCTATTTCAGTGAATTGTCCTTCTGTCACAAGCATCTTAATTTTGGGATTGTGTGAAGTGTGAGTAGGAGAGCTACTGAAAGAGAGGCGTTTTTCAGGAAAGCATAAGTCATCGGGGGGTTAAATGAAGGAAATTAAAAGGAGCTGATGATTTGAAGAGATGTTACAGTAAGCGAAGCTTTGAAGAGCGTGCAGATCATATCCTTTTGCCAGGTTTTCTTCTTTAATCCTTTTGCTCCAACTGATATTTTTAGTTTTGATGTTCCTTCATCTTCCTTTGTGAAAGCAAAAGGAGCCCCCGGCCTTCAGTGGATGAGGAACAGGCACAAAGTGGGGCATTACGTTTAACGATCCTTGGGTTTCACACAGATGATCTTTGCAACAAGGAATGGAGATTTGCAAAATGTCAGCTGCAGGGAGGAGTTCTTTGAGCAGCTTTTTTTAATGGGCAGAAGATGGAAGGAATTTGAAGTGGTAGGGCAAAGAAGGAGAGTGATCTTCTTTTTTGTAATTCAGCTGCACACCAGCTCAGTTCTGGGGACTGTAAAACCATTTAACCATTCTCAGCTCATGAGCTGTTTTTTCTGCCTAGCAGCAGAACATCTTGCCCAGGAGACTGTTGTGAGACCGATGGGCCAGGAGGCTGCCGCAGCAGCAGTGGGCACAGAAAAGATCAAGCATTTCCTTGTCAAATTTTAGAGATACCGGCTACTTTATAAACCTCTGAGACATCCCTGTTGTGGGTTCAGCTCAGCCAGATAATTACAAGCCAGTGAGGCTTGGCTTAACGTGGGCTCCCCCAAATCAGTAGATGAATCATGTCAGAAGCATTCCTTTTGAATTACAGGGTTCTCAGCTAAGGACAACAGAAATCGATAAAGCCTTTGGTTCAGAACGTAGGTTTTGTGGCATACTGGTCGCTGAAGCATCGTCACTGGTCTCCGCTGGCAGCGTTGTCATGGAAGGGCTCAGTAGGAATTAGTTTGATGTATTTCTGATTAGTGTTGTGGGTTTTACATCGACAGTCCTGATTGCTTTTCTCTTAACTTTTTTACTCCTCTCTGAGGCTGTGCCATTTAGACCCTGGGGAAAATTTACCAATCTCATACAGTTTTTCTACAGATTTCTGTAGTTATAATCGAGCACTTACTTTGCCTTTTCTAAAGCCTGGTGGAGGAAGGCAGGCTCCAGAGACTCAGCAGTGTAGTAAGGGGAAGTGCTAAGTGTGTTGTGTATGTTCATGCTGGACCCCAACAGGGTGTGGATTAATGTGCTGTCCTACAGAAAGTTGGAATTTTCATTTTAATTCAGTGCCTTTTAAACACAGTGTCAGTCTACGTATGCGGTGTTTCTGGTGCCTTAATACTTTTCTCAGAGCCAGTTTGCTCTGAGAGGGGCTCATGGGCCAAAGTTGATTTCAGAGAAGGAAGGCTAAAGGAGGAAGTAGAATCTCAGGTGGAGAATGAATGGATCACTCTGTGTCGTTTCCTTTCTAAATAAATGTCACAGCACAGACACACATAAGAAAAGCAATTGCATACCTGTAACTAGTGTAACTTACGTGCAATACTGTGTGTGCTTCTTGCTGCAGAGATGGGTCAGTTGGATACAGCAGCCCGCTGTTCTGGGTTGAAGGAGAGGCTGCTCACTGCTCTTGGGCCCTGCGGTGCTCCCTCCTGTGCAGTGCTGTACACGCTCATTGCGGCGACCATCCTTGCCCATGCTAAGCTGCAGAGCTTGTGCCTTTTTCTTTAATTTAGTGTTTTCTTGTTGCAGTGCTTTTGCTTGCCAGGCTGGTTGGCTAGAGCCCAGAGATATTAATCAAGGAGAGGCTGCCAAAGACTATTCAGCCCTGCCTCTTCAAGAAGGAACCTCTATCTGCATTTAATTATGGCCAACAAAAATACAGTGGTTTTTATTAAAACGTGTCTGCTCCTCTTCCTCTTCCTACAAGTGATATGGCTCTTTGTGAAAGTGCTGTGTGATGACATTACAGTGTCTGTGAAGAAGCCTACAGGAAGTCTTGGGAACTGGAGAAATAGCATTTGGGTATGTGGGCTCACACAAACCACGATGAGGTCTGGAGGGCTGTCAGCAGACACCCGGTATTTAATGACAGGCGCTGCCTGAGCCCGGTGTCATGGCACCTTCTGTAGGAAGTTCCTGCTGGTCCCCTGGTGCAGGAGGGAACCACGTCCAGCGCAGCAGTGAAATGGAGGGCCAAGAAGACAGCTCCTGCTGTTGTGAGTTTGGTTTGGGGAGAGCTGAGGAGATGCAGGTCATACAGGATATTTTTATGCTATGTGTAAATTATATGTTTTCACATGTTCTACACAACTGTGGTAAAGTCCGTTCTGTCTTATTTATTGATATGGCGGTGTTGCCCCAGGTCGGTTTAATCACCAGCACAAACAGCAGGGCAGCCACCATGACCATGGCTGCCAGGGAATGCCTGAAGATAGAGCTACTTTCCACTTTAGTTAAGAGTTGTTCGGCACAGCTCAGCAGTAACTAAACCTAGGGTCTTCTTCCTCACTTCTGCTGACTTAAACTTGGCCTGGCACACGCTGCCCCTCTTACTGCTCTGTATTGTGCTCTGCAGAAGCTGTAGCCAAGGCCGGTTAGGGAACTGACCTCTTCTGCACTCTGAACCATAGCCCGCTTAGTTGGGATTTATCTTGTAGCAATTTAATAATTACAGTTGCTACTCGTGAGTTACTGTGGGCTGCTGTTACATATTTGATATTAAAGAAGGCACCTTGGCTTGGAAAACTAACAGGGAGCATCTGGTACTAGTTGTTTGTAAGGAGACCGCGGGAGTAGACCCCAGGCCACGTGCCTTCTGCTCCTGCCTCTTCACCACCGCAGCACCGTGCTCCTTACGGGTGCATGTGACAACCCCATTGGATCAGCTTTACTTCTCTTAAGCATTTGTGTACATATCACACACCTGACAGCCTTAACGTGCTCGTGGGTGCAGGTGCGTATTTATTTTCTGACATAGAGTTCAACCAGGAGCAGCACTGATAGACGTGAAGCTGCCCATGCAGGATGTGACCAGAGGATGAAGAAAGGGGTGGGATTGAGACCCGGAGGACATGGAGCTAGAGTAGGGAAGGGGATGCTCAGCTACAGGGGAGGAATGACAGAAACAGCAGAGTCCCAGAACTGAGCGTTTTTTTCCATGAGACGATATGAACTGTTGGAACAGATAACTCCTGCGTGTTTGGTTACAGGACTGAGGCTGTTCTGTGTAACGATTTCTGTTCAAGTCTCTCCCTGACGTTGAAGGGATACTCAGCGAAGGCCAAAGCAGAGCATCAGGCTCTGCATGGTGCCTTGGCTCATAGGCTGCATTCGGGTGCGGTGGTCGTGTTCCCTTCCAGCTCAGCTCAGCTAAATGGCCCCCGGCCCTTTCCATGAAAGAAAGCATTCGAGGATTCTGAGGTCTGTTGGAGCACGTCACAGCTCACTGTTCACCTTCACCATGAAGCCACCTTCATTCCCTTCATGCATTCTTGCTTCTCTCCTCTTAATTCATTCGGACTGGGGCCTTGCTAGCACAGAGGTGGAAGCCTCCCAGGGTGGGCTTGAGTTTGCCGTCAGCGGGAGCATTTCTGCTGACCCGTCGGGTCCTGCCGGGCTCTGCTCACAGCCTGCTGCGTTCGGAGCGGCATCGGCTGCGATGCCACCGCCGTGCTCTGTGTAGCACAGCCCTAATCAGCATCAGCTGCTCCTCTTTTATTTTTTTGAAACAGAGCTCAAGAGACCTGAGATTCATTTCTATAGTATGTTGTACATCAGAGAGAATGAAGAGGAAGAAAACACCTTTCAGCCCTCGTCTGTTTGCAGATAAACATTTCAATGCGGGTGCGTGTAATCCTTTCTCTCCCAGACTTTAGCTTAATCCCTTTCCCCCGCACAAATAGGTGTCCTCTGGCAAGGAACTGATGTGTGGCTGTAAATAGGCAGTGCTTTTATTATCCGGTTAATCTCCATTTTTTATCACACATTCAACAAACAGCAGACGCTTCCCTGCTTGTTTGTCTGTTCACAGGAAGAAATTTTATCTTAGTCAGTGGATTATGGGAAAGGCTGAGCGAATCACTGTGCTGCAACGTGGTCAGCCCTTTCGGGGCCGCTCAGACAATGGGCGCGAGCAGGCAGCCAGATCCGCGGGGTAATGCTCCCCATTGTCAGCAGCAGCCAGGCGGGATTCACGTCTCTCTATAGCGCTGCCTAAAGCCAGCCTTTAAATGGAACCCGAGGTTACATCAACGTAGCAGATGGGCTTTCACTGGTTGGTGGCTGCAGGACGCACGGGCTTTGGAACTGCGGCCTGAATGCGGGGTTCCTCTGAATCCCTGTGTCACCACTTTTCAGAGGTGATGCTTTGAGCCCTGCCTCACGCAGGGGGTTCTGCCGGGGCTGTACGCTGCAGCCCACAGCGCAGGACTGCAGGCAGCAGGGTGCTGAAGTGTAACGGTGTTCTTTCTGCTCAATTACTGCGTGTGTCTGGAACTGGCACCCTGTGCCTCATGCTGCCAAACTCTCGGCAGCCCCTGTCCCCTCCTCCCAGCCCCCCACCCTGCGAGGGTCAGCTGTGCTCCTGAGGGCTGCGTTTCTGTATTCTTTTTTTTTCTGATCTGAAGCACAGCTTTGTCACTGCCATTAACAATAACTCTGCTTGTGCAAGCACCGCACGCGTGCCTGCCTCAACAAGGTTACTGGATTGTATTTTTATAGGCTTCTGCTGTGACAGCCAGGGTTGGCCCTCTTCAGAGCAGTGGCTGCCGAGCAGCACGTTCCTCCTGCTGATCGTCACGGCAGCTGCAGCTCACTCAGATGCTCACTTTACCCAAACAGATCTCACTGAAGTGTTTTTGAGGCCGTGTCCCTGACTTTGCTGATGCCCAAGATGACGTTTCCATTCCGTGCTGTGTGCAGGCTGAACGTGATTTTTGACTTGACCTTGGTCACAGCCCACATTTATTCTCCAGCTGAGCGGCAGCATTAAGCAGTGTCTTTGTGTCCCCTCTGCTGCCTGTTGCTGCTCGCTTTGCCAGAGGCCCGGCTGCAGGGAAGGAAGGACCTCCCCTGCCTCCTGCCCTGCAGCTGGCAAGTTTGAAGCTCTTAGTGAATAATTGCCCAACTGTTTCTTCAGCAGCCAGGTGCTAGTTCTGTCTTTTTCTTTGAAGGGATTCACTCCTTCCTACTTTCCTGTCATGTAAAGTCAGACATTACTGCTAGGTGGGCACTGACAGAATGAAAAGGAAAATCCTAGCAACAAAAGTAGGAGAATAGTTTGATTGTTGATGTCTTAGAATACTGTTATAACCAAAAATAGCAGTTACTCTGGTGCAATGATTGGACTTGAAGGTAATAAAGGGACTGTGAAAAGAGCATGTTTATGTGAGCATAGACAACTTCTGGACTGCAGTTGTGCTGGATGCACAATGTGCAGGGTGCTGGGTGCCCAGAGCCCTGCTTGGGAAGTGTGTGTGAAAACCCCTTTGTTGGCAGTGCTGCATTCACCTCCTCAGCAACACGGCGGGGTAGGTACCTCTGCCTTCTGGTACAAGTAACCCTTCTGCACTGCTCTGACTTGGGCAAAGGGGTGTCCTGTTACTGCTGGTGCATTCCTCTCCTAGCAAAGTGCACGTCCTGCCCAGCAGGACATCACCAGTTCTCGGGGCATCCACCGAGATCGGTGTGCATGCTAGTGGCTGCAGGGAAAAGGCCTGAAGATGCTTTTCAGCAGTACAAGTAACACGGACCTTTTCCTGGCACAAGAAAAAGTGTTTGGATCTTTGATTCTTAAAATCTCCATCACTGCAAGAGCTAGCTGCACACTCACCTGGCGTTCAAGTCCTCTGGTAAGAGGATTAGGAGCAGTTCAGCAAAGGAAGAACATGCACGGGGCTGATGTGAGGGGATCTGAGGAAAGAGAGCAGCCTCAGGGCAGGGGCTCTGGCAGCTCGCGTGGGAGGAGCTGTGTGTACAGAGCTTACTGTGGCCTCTGGAAGGGTGGCTCAGATCTTGGTGATGGGCTCTTCTCTTGGACTGGCCATGGCAAGTAATTTTCAGAAGCAGCTGGGATTTCTTCTCCCTCCAGAGGCGTACTGTGACACCTAAAGAAAATGCTGGTAAGGTTTTCTGGCTCCTCAGGCAGTGATGGGCGCAGTGACTATGGTAGTTTCACCTTCAATATTAGAGATTGCTCTCAAACAGTCCAGGAGACTACTCTACAAAATTAATGCCAAAATAGCAGTCGATGCAAGCCAGGCTTACTGGTCTCTGCCTACTGCAATACACAGTGGCTGAGTTTCCAAGTGTATCCAAATGATTCAGCAACAAACATTAGCGTACTTTATTTGTCCTTAATTTGTAGCCAGGCCTTCTGAAGATACCGAGGCACGTGCTGATGCAGGTGGGCGCTAGCTTCATCGGTATCTTTAAAACATTCACATTTTTTAAAGTTCTTGGCTTGACAAGAAAACCAGTACAGAACTATGGGAGCTTAAAGCCTTGCACCATGACTTTCTTTCTAGAGTGCCAGGCCAGGGCTCAGATCTGTGCTACTAAAGACATTTCAAAACTTGGGCAGACAACAGCAGAAACTCTTCTCCTGCATACAGAAGAGTTCCTGAAAAAAAGTTAAAACCTAGTGACTGCCTTGAGCTACTTCTGCCCTAAACATTATTAGAAAAACCTTCTTTTTCCTTAAATAGTTCTGAAATGTGAAGGTGCTACAACTACATTACTTTATTGCTAATGCAGTGACACTTTTTATTCTGCAGATTCAGCCAGTTATTGAGCAAGTCTTCTCTTTTCCGGACGTCCCAAAGGCATTTCTGAAACTCGAAGAAGGACACGCACGTGGAAAAACAGTGATCGATGTTGTTAATAAAAAATAAAGATTTCTAAATCATTGTTCTGCCTCCAGTCACATCCTTAAGTGTAAATGACACTTAAGCGTGAATTGGTATGAAGTGTTTCTTCTCACAAAGCTCTTACAGAACGCAGCATTTAAAAAGTTGTTTTGTTTTAGAAAAGCCTCTTTGATTCCTTCAAACTGTGCCTGTTACTGTTAACACACAGATAGTTAAGAAACACTCATGTCTCTTTAGGTATTTCTATGTGAAAACCATGTTAGGAACGCAGCTGTGACTTTGCAGAACACTCCTCAGTCTTGGGCCAGCAGAAGCGTGGCAGCATTTTCAGTTTGGTGATCCTTGGAGCTTGTGTTTTCTGGGTGTCTTAGCTAGATGGTACGACTTTCATCTGATTGTCCATATGGAACTCGTGCGGTCCTCTCCTCCTTTCCTCTGTTCTTTTTGCCTTTAATATGTATGTAACAACTCAGCCTGGTTCGTTCTCAGAACATGTAAGGTTCTGCAGGAAGTGGTCGCATTGCTGCCTCAGGACTGTACTTCAGGTTTGCTGTGCTTGGACCGGATTAGTTATGCCATGAGGGACTGGAGTGGAACCATGGAACAAACCAGTGCGTAAGTGGTAATTATTCTGATTGCCCGACTCACGGTACCCACTCAGCTGACTGCAGTGTCCATGCAGGAAGGCCAGACATGATAATAATTTCAGTTAAGTGTTAGCTAACTTAAATTTATTTGTTAAATGCTATATTATATATAGCAAGAGCGCATTGATAAAACAAAGTACCACGGTTTGAACCACTTACAACAAATTTTCTACGAAGAACTAAAAGCACATTTCAGAGCAACAAAACTTCTGTACAAAAGGAAGAGAATGAGTAAGGCACTTCCTGCGGGGTGGTGACAACACAAGCACCAGTATCCTTTGAGGCAACACAATAGTAATGAAAATGTTACTTCTGAACAGACTTACTACGCAAGACAAAGGCCTGGGTGCTCCTGGGAGCAGCGTGTAATACCACTGTCACGCCAGAACAGAACACAGCAGCATCGTACAAAAGTTTGGTTTTGTATTTTACTTTTCTGCCAACAGCATTAAGGAAACCTAACACAGGCTCAGAGCCACTGCGTATGTCTCACGTGCCACAAGTTCTTTCCTCAACCCCTGATGCTTGCTTGCTTGAGTGGGCACAGCCCTTGTATCCGTGACACGTCCCCAAGCGTGGCAGTCTGACTGCTTCTTCCCAGCAGAAACCAGGGGTCAGCAGCCCACCACCCCTCCAGCATCACCCGAAACACCACGGAGTCCGGCGTTCTCCACAGCAAGCCAGAGCCTAGGCCAAAGAGCAGCAGCTGAAAAGCATGGCGGCCACTGCGCTTAGAGGCCTTTGCAGTCACGTTTAGGGGTAGCTTCCTTAAGAATTCTTTTTTTCTATGCGGTAAATTATTCTAGAGTTCAGGAAGGCTGCACTTACTGGAGCTATTTTAAGAGAGAAAATCTGAGTTGGCAAAGAAGTAAAATACTCGTAATAAAAAAAATTAGGCAGCTTAGAAAATGGGAAGGCAAGTTCTTCACATCCTGATGAATTCTTTTGTCAGCCCTCTCTCTTTCTAACCATCATTACTCATTTATATCCTCTCTCTACATGAGAAAATCGATATTATTTTTCTTAATTTAGAACTTACTATTTTAGCACACTATTTAAAGGCACGTGATAAAAATTCTTTGGATTCGCTGTTTGCTAGCAGTCTTAAGCTTTTGGTAAACGTCAGTTTGTTCCAGTGAGACAAATATATTAATTTTCAGTAGTGAATATTCCTCTATACTACAGCCCGTAGGCCTACGTTGCTATACTGCATACACATTGCACTCCTGTCCTTTATAAAATAAGCTTTGGTTATACTTAGCCCTTCTCTTAGTTGAAAAAAAAAAAAAAAACCTTCAAAAAATAATTTAAAATTACACTTCTTGACTATTCTGGATTAACTACTCAATGACATGATTGTACCCGAGGCCTCTCCCACCTCTAGTTCTTCCACACCAGCCTGGGGCACGCTACCATTCCCCACCTCACAGAGTTGTGATGATTAAAAAAAAGGTTGAGAAATACTCAAGCTTTTATAGGGATAATAATCTTAGGCAGAGAGATAAGAAATCGTTCTGTTGCTTGTTCTTTTTAAAGCTGAAAAGACAGAACTCTCGTTGTTAATCTTGCATCCTTCCAAGCTGGCAGTGCCGATTCCAGTGCCCAGAACAGTACCCAATGCGGACAGCGTCTTTCTCACTCGGAGTTACACAACCAGAGGTTCCCAACACTGCGTTAGCCTTTCTTCGTTGACTGTGTTGACAACAACATGATCCCGATCGTATTGTGTGCCCCCTGGAAAGAAGAATCGGAAGCGAACAATCATCTTTGGAATAAGAGACAGACCCTGCTCTGGGTTTCAGGGCCATTCCAGTAAGTGCTGATGTGGATGGCTTCTCCATCTCCTGAGGCACTGAAAAGACAAACTAAAATTCATTTTTATCACTGCCTGCTTTCGGAATTTCTCTAGGAACAGGAAGGCCCACCTGCTCTTCTCCACCCCTTCAGTAATTCTGCACTTCAGCATTTTTGGCCTGGATGGAAAAGGAAGAAAACACTTCAACACAGTCACGTCTAACTCTTTAAGACTGTCACTTCCCAAAAGGTGACGTTAACTGTTCAGTTTCCCCTCAATGATTGTCACTTTGTTCTAAAGATGATGCTAACACCATGGAACAAGTCCCGCTGTTAACAGACCATACCAGAATAAAAATCAGAATGAGCCAGGGGATGAGGTCTGGAACTCCTTCATTCTTAACCATGTAACCCCATATTTTGACCAGCTGCTCCCAGTGGCAGCTGAGTGCACCTGATTGCAAAACACCTCCATTTCTTAGCTGGGCTTAATTTACTCATGGTANGGTAACTCCATATTTTGACCAGCTGCATCGCAAGGTGCCATCCACAGAACGTCCCCAATGTTCCCAGTGGCAGCCGAGCGCACCTGATTGCAAAACACCTCCGTTTCTTTGCTGGGCTTAATTTACTCATGGTACGCGGTACCAAGCGTGCTCCTAGAGAGGAGCGCTGTTAGTATTTTGCCTTCAGCTCAGAAGCAAAGTTCAGCTAGGACTGCAAGTCAGAGCTGACTTCCTTCAATCTTGTGCATTGCACAGAAGCTAATAGACGCACATCCTTCATGTGGCACCACGCCTGCAGTAGCCGGTACCATTCCCACTGGACGCAGCCATCTGTACAGAACACCAGGACACTCCTACGGACACTGCCCTTCCTTCTGCACCCTCTCCCATGCCTCCCTACAGCCTCTTTTGTACTGAGGAAATGCCATCTCAGGCACCTTAGCTGACCTCTGCTTCAGGGATCCGAGGGAGGCTTGCTGGTGCCACTGTGCCCAACTGGCAAGGGTCTCGGAGAAGGTTAACGCCAACATGATTCACATCCTTCCCATTACCAACGAATGATTAAGAAGCAATAGATACATCAGAAATATTTGCTAATTTCTTCAGAAAACAAAAAGTGAGGGAGGAATACCAGATCAAATATGTCAACAGGAAAAAGCTTTAACCCACAGGTTCAAAAAAAATAACATTGGCTACATCGCTCTGTTATCACTGCGGGGCAGAAAGTACTTCGTAAGCAGTAATTGGTAGAATACAAATGTAACAATGGGAAAAGGTGGGATTTCTTTCAGTGGAATCAGGCTATTTGCCTTGATAGAGGCACGCTCTGGGCAAGCCACTGCACTGCACCCAGTATCCACTGGGTGGCATTGGCACTGCGCAGCCAAACAGCCACAGCCATGATCTCCTGAAGAGCTCATAAAAGCTCAATTCGTGGTCAAGCATGGATCAGCAGAATTGGCAGAGACAGATAATGTTCCTACTAAGCTTTCTCGGATAAAAGCTAAATGTGCCTATAGAACAGGTCTGTGCTTTCGTCATCAGACCTATCCATTGTGAAGTTCTTCAAAGTGCAAAATACGTGATGCGCTTTTCACATCATTAACTAAGTCGTGTCGGTGCAGCAGCACTCCTCCTTTCTGGTGCAGCTCAGAACTGACTTCAGAAAAAACGTATGCAAAGTCGCTGTGAATAATGGCTGTCCTCTGAACCAGAGTCTTTTTGATAAGTTTAAAATTAATCATCGCTAGCTTTATAGGGCAGTAAAGAGAATTTATGAGTAGTTGTGCCACATCGTATCACAGTCAGACATTATATAGCCCTTGTCTCACAATTCTGCCTGTCTTGTCCTTTTAGTCCCAAAGTGCTGACTGGTCACTCTGGTAATTTTCCGATTTTTTGTATTATTATTGTTTTTTTTTGGTAATTGTTGTAGTTAATGCCACAGCATCAATCCAAAATTAATTTTGAAATAGCTAAAAAAAAAAATAATCCACAGCCATAGGAAATGATTATTCCCTCCAAAAATGCAGAGTTACATAGGAACATCCGATCATGGTAATTTCGCTATCATCCCATTTGCTGCTTTATCAGATCCATGAAAGCATGAAAGCAAAAACAGTTCAGAAACAGTATCTACATGAAGGAAATTGCTGGGACAACAACTGCAGTAAAATGCGCACACAGGTATTTGGCTGCTAGGACAGAATTTCATGCTCACAGGAAAGATATGGCCATTAGTGAAAAAATGAAAAAGCTTTTTCATCTGGTCACGTCAGGGTACAAGCCTGCCTTTGCTTTCCTAATATCCTTTGGCTATTGCATCTACAACTCTACTATGTAGGAAAATTTGCTCTATACAAATTAAAGTTAATGAGAAGCTAGGTAAGAAAAACTTGGCTTCAGCATTTTTAAATAATTACATTCACATCTCCCAGTGCCAAGGACCATTAACGGAGGGTATCTACACCGAGTGGACACTGGGAATACGAGATAAGCCAGTACTGTGAGTTCCAAAGCTCTCTGCAAGAAGAATGAAATGAAGTCCCAGGGCCTGTATAATTGAGGAGCTCAGACTCGCTCATCGGGTCTTTTCTGATTCTAGATTAAAGTACCCATAACACCATCCTTCATTTATAGGCACGTTTAGTGCCTATCCCACTGTAAATACCATGTAATTAAGACACAATGTAATGAGATAACACATTTGCTTACCTTTGATATCTAAAACCAGCTTAGGTTTCATCTTGCTGTAAATCCTGCCATCAGGACTAATATGCCAATATTGTTTGTCTTCATTGCGCTCAAATGACAGGCCGAGTTTGGAGCCAGGAGTTATAAGATTTCCAACAATTGTCAAGCAGCAATCCTCCGCCATCTATATAACCAGAAAGGCAACAGCAATTACTCAACAGGCCTGCCTTCTAATACCCACTGTTTTCTTAATCAGACAGAAGGGATGTAGGCAGGTAAGAACAGAATCTAAGAACTCTGCTCCCCTTAAGAAATACATTTTCCCCTAAACTGAAGACTATTTATTTTTTCTTTCGTTCCTGTTTCTGCTGACACTCTCCACTAGGTAAGAACATCAAAATGGCCACGTGTTATCGGATCAAAAGGTGCAATTAGCACCTGCCTCTGGCACTGGCCAATAACAGACGCTATGGAAGACCACATTCGCTCTGCTCTGTATGCTGAACGTTCCTGGTACGCTCTCCCAGTCTACAGCAATTTCTAGCCCAGAGATTTTTCCATGCTGTGCTGGTATCTCCAATGCCTGGATGCCTTCTGTCCCATGTGTGAATTTGTCAGCCACTGCTCACTGAGATCAATACACACCCTTCCATATCATAGCCCTTTCGTACCAAGCAGGTTCACGTCTTTACTAACACTACTATGGAAAAAGAAAATAAAACATTGATTTGATGTGCAACTACTGGCTGTATTTGGTGCTCTCCATCCCGCCTTAGTTTTGAGAGTTGGCTTGTCCATGCTACATGTCATCCCCGCTAGTTAGTCTCTTCTGTGCATCTCCTCTGGTCATCTTTTTGTTGTTGTTCTTCAGTCTTTTCTAGTTCTGCAATAACGTTTTGTGAGAGGGATAGGACATAACTGCACACTGTATAATGTGTTTGAATTTCACAGTCTCTCACAGTGGTATTTTCTTCTGTATTCTTTTCTAAGTCGTATGTCAGATGACTGATGTCAGAACTCTGCAAATGCCTTCGTGGCTAAAAAAACTACTGGCAAAAAATCAAGCTTATTTGAAAGGAATGCTAAGGCTGTATTAGCATCAAGTTATAGGGAGTTTTTTTGAGGGAACGGTGATTTTCAATAGATCACCACAAGCCTTCTTGTAGTTCTAAAGTGATGTCAGCAGCAGTTTATATATCCATCTGCCATTATTGATACAGTGCTAAATTATTGAAAGAGTTTTGAGACAGTAGTACTTCTTACTATCATAACCTAGAATCGAAATACAGCCACAAAGAAAGTCAGCATAGTTGTCATTTGTATCTAAGTATTTTCTCTACTGGGACGTGGAGGACTCAAAGCTTCCACATCAGGTTCGTGAGGCTGCTGCTTCATGCATCTCTAAGAAACTCATCTGGAGTGTGGAGACCCAAACTCTTATCTATTTGTATCTGCCTCTGACAAATGAGAGGAATGATTTTCATATCCTGCTCCCTCGGTTATCCCACCTACCTAGAAACCTCTGGCAGACCTCAAGATACAGTGACCGAGTCCCTACAATGCCTGAACTTCCAGCCACAAAGCAGAAATTCTTCCAGTGAACTATGTCTGCCTATGTGCATGCACCTGCCCACCTGCTTAATTTTCTAAAACTTGGTGAAAACCATTTGTTTGCTCAAAACACAAAGATTTTACTGCCATTCAATAGAAAGACGGCAGAGGTCTGCATGAGTTCTGTTACTGAAGATCAAGGTTGCCATCTTGCACTCTGTACTAAGCCACCTGACTGTTACACGGCACAAGCTATATATTTTCTGTGCACAACAAACTGCACTATCAAATATATAGACAAGAAAAAGGAACCAAAGAGCATTTATCCAGAATTGTACAATACCAGACTGTCCTGCGATATGAACACTTCCAATGAAATTTTTGAGAGACTGTCTTGAGAGAAGTCTTTTGTATGTGATATTAAAGCTTTTAGCTTCCTGGGCATCATTTCGCTGCCTGCATAAATCCCTTTTACCACTGCATCTGTCCTGTAAACATGTCCAAACAATGCCTTAGCTTATTAACAGCAAGATTCTTCCCTCCAGCATAGATGACGTGGTTATAAATGTCTCCTTTGAAGTCATACAATCCTATAGGAAAAGTTCACATGATTCTTTGCAGTCAAGCTTTTTAACAGTATTAAAGTAACTTAATTTTCTTTGGCCTGCATCCCTAAGATTGCTCATGCTTAAACATTATGAACTGCAAATACCTCTGCTCACCTCAATGAGGATTTGCACAATTAGTTTTATGGACTGTGGGAGAAGTAGAACTTCATTTGGAAACTTGTATAGAGGAATGGAAAGGGGATGGAATTTGACAAATAGGGAATAACCAGCAGGGGGGAAAAAAGGTAGGATTTCATCTTTAAGCTTGTCTGAATGCAGACGAGGATATAACCTGACACTTCTGTAATATTTGAAAAAGAGGACATGAAAACGAGGACATGAGAATAGAAGGAGCTCATTAAAAGCTCAATGATAGTCTTCCAATGTTGTTTGTGTTGTGTTTGCCCCATCCCTGGAGGTGCTCAAGGCCAGGTTGGATGGGCCCTGGGCAGCCTGATCCAGGCGGTGGCAGCCCTGCCCATGGCAGCGGGTTGGAACAGGATGGGCTTTGAGGTCCCTTCCAACCCAAACCATTCTGTGATACTATGATTTATAAGGCAACTATTCCTTAGGAAAACGTATATCATAACTAAATCTCAAATTTTCAATTACATCAGAAAAAAGGGTCTCATACAACTAGTTTATGACACCTGAAAAGTCTGAAGTTCAACGCAACAAACAACCACCACTAAATAAAAACCAACCAGAAGCTCCACAAAGACTATACTAAAGCTGAAATGGAATAAACCTAGAAAATGAACTAAGACGATGCAGTAGAAAATTGAATTCAGTAAGCCCTGTAACTGAAGAGGAAAAGAGATCATTCACATGGAACTTGAACCATACCCGTAATCGTATGAATCCATCCCGATAAACCCAGATTTGATCATCAGAGTCTGCATCTTCTGCAGCCTGTATTCTGAGAAGATTCAAATTGTCTAAGTTTCCATCAGTTGACATGAACTTTCCCGTTTCCTTGTTCCGAAGCCTGAAGTACACATGTTTCTGTTGGGGGAAAAAAAAAGAAAATAAATTAGGGAACCAAAAAACACAACTCTAACCACAGTCTCTTTCTCTCAGCACGGTACTTCCTGCTCTGGTTAACTTCAGAGCAATCACTACTCAGTGTTGAACCTGGTGCATCTCTTTCTTTCAGAAATCTTACCTTTCTGTTTTATAATTGAATTACGAAGCCCCTATTTGTCTAAGATGAGCCAAACTTTGGGAACTCGCCATTCTGCATGGAGACTTCGCTTGAGGCTTGCCCGTGCACTGCGATCAGCACACAGTGGGATGCTAAGAATGTTGAATTCAGAACAGCAGTAACTTTTCTGTGTTAAATTTCTGTACTACACTTCACATCCATGCTGCAGCTTGCTTTGCATTCACACTTCTCTTTAGGCAAGCTCAAAATGCATTATTCCTAACTCTGCTTAGGGCTACATACGAAGACAACTCCATGACAGCAAGCAAATGCATTTGTTACCAGTACAAGCCATCTGTGAGTTACAAAAAGTTGTTTCCTCAATAAAATACAGCTCAGCAAGAACCATTTGGACCAAATCACATGGTCTCTATTTAGGGAGCAAAACAGGAAGGACAATATGAGAAGTTTTACATTAGATTTGCACATGATTTTGCTATGCAGTAAGCAAGGAAGGATTTTTCATCCCCTCAATCAGCACTGTTATCACTACTGATTTAAGTAATCCAATTTTGTTGGCCAATTTTCTTGTTGTTCTAAAAATAATGTAGATAGTAGTGACAATATACCAGTGACCGGCTTAGGAGCTAATTATAAAACTTATTTACATATAGTTGTTATATCCATTAGTTGTCAAAATTATTTACCCAATCCCTATATGCTGGTTTAACGTATGCTTAATGAACAGTTTAAGCAGCAGAAATGCAAAACCACACAGCACAACCAAATAGCTTTTATTACAATGAAAATGTAGAGCAATTTCTTCATACAGTTGCCATTGCTGAAGCTTGTGACACACATCAAGATTTTAACATTGCTTTCAACTGTGTAATACCCCCTGACCCCATGAGAAAATACAAATTGCTACTTTACAATCTCACACCAGCTACTCACCTGCAGTAAAGGTCTCAGAGAACCTATCTGACAGCAGCCACTCAGTTTATACCAGTCTGGAATTTCGTTTGGCGATAACAACATCTGACGCCCCCTGTAATTACTGTGCTCATAAATTATCCATCTATGAGGGGGAAAAAAAATACATATATTTTGCTGCCAAAACCTGCTTTAGAATCAATAAGTGGATTAAACAGAAACATATCCCACAAAATAGTAGTGTTTAAGTATTTAAGCCAATGACCAACAGGACAGGGATTATTTTTAATGGGTCTTCAAAACAATAAAATCATGTTCTGATTTAGTCAACAGCATTTAGGATGAGTACACTGGATTTCACAAATTGAAGTCCTGTCATTTAAAAATTACAAGTTGAATAAAACTAAGCATTTTCCTGTCTTCAAGGGAGAACCCAAGTTTTAAGTATCACCTGTCCCCAGGAGGCACTGTGACTCCTCAAGGCGCACACATGCACCGGTGACACAAGCTGTGCGTGCCAGATGGCTGCGCATGCAGCAGCAGTGCTGCTGTGCACCTTAATTTGGACAGGCCTGATGCACGAGGGCAAGAACTGCTAGGGAAACAGTGCAGCAGGTGCTGCAACAGAGTGAAATGCTTTAGGGTATTTTGATAGAGGTTTTGTTTCAGAATACTTTTTCTATTTCCAAAATACCTGAAAATTGAAACAGAGAAAAAAGAAAGAAGAGAGAGAAATAGCGCACAGAAAAATTTTGTTTAGCTTTCCCTAGGACGTGTCCAAACATGCTTACAATCACATTTGGAGCAGTCTGTCAAACCTGACATCCACATCTTTGCCATTAGCCCCGGGAGAGAAATACAACTGGATGTTGAAATAGGCTGCAATACAGCAAAATTTGTTGAGTTTTCTCACACCGATTTGCTGCGATTGTCCAATAACCATAGGTTTTCTGGTATATGATCATTTTCCTGTTACCTTCTTTCCTCTAATCTACTTTTCCGTAGACTTGACATATCCAGAAGCAGCACACTCACCTTAATTTTGGAGCTTCTTCATAGCCTACTACACACCTATCCCCAGATATGAAATTAAGAGAATTATAAATGGATTTCCCTCAGTAACAAAGAAGACAAAAAAACCTTTCAGAGGTGCAGGCAGTAGGGACAAGGGCACTCGAAAACCACATAACCTCCAGAGGTCCTTCCAGCCTACACTGTTCTGTGACTCTGACAGAAACTAGTCTGGCAGCTGATGCTGCTACAATGCAATCAGAATTTTCGTATCATAACTTACACCTACCCAGTGAACAACCAGAAAAAACTTGTACGTTCACTGGACGGGAAATGCACCATTCATTAGTCCATTATCTGGAACAATGGTAACCACGTTCTTGGCATAGAAACAACCCGATGTTTGGCTTCATGTTATTTCTCCTTATGTGAAACATGAATCAACTTTATTTTGGTTATGGTGAGAGACACAAAAATCTCAGGACAGTGAAAAGTAAAGAGCATGTATGATCTGTACAGCTCTTCTCATGACCACTTTGTTTCAAACTTCAGTTCAGTGAGCTAAGGAAACCCCTTGATCTGTTCCTCCAGGTGCGAAAAATGGTTTGTACTTAAGGCCTGGTATTAACTATCCACGTGAGGGCAGTATTGAGATATCCAACAGCATTTCTCACACATGCTGAGCACACATTTCTGCTTCAGAAATTTACCTCTTCAAAAGAAGACATTTAAATGCAAAGCAACAGTAAAATAGAAGCGTGATTCTTCAAGCTAGAAAAACATGAGGTTTCCTGGAGGAAAGGGCTAGCACCAGGAAGAACACATGAAGAGAAATTTAACAGATCTGCTGAGATAGTGGAAGTTTTTAAACATCACGGACTAATTTTTTTTTAACACGATCTTCAGTATATTTAGAGAACAAAAGTGCTTAAAATAGATTATGAATTTAACTGAAATTTAACCAGGATTCTGAGGCGGTGAAAGGGATTATTACAAATAATACGGCCCCAAAAGGGGCCATATCATGATCTCATTCTATCAGTGCCCATAATATCTAGGTAAAAGAATGAGTACAGAACTTATTAAAACATTCTGAACTTACGATACAGGATACAGATCACAAACAGTATGACTTGTTATGACAAGACCTAAACCAACCCCACAAAAGTTGGTTTTAAGGTTGCTATGCAAGCCAGCTTTTATAATATTAGCAGGAGAGAGAGAAACCGCTTCCTTGTGAGCTTTATACAAATTCATTTCAGCTTCTTAGCAAAGCACAGGGCATCTTCTAGTGAGTCAGTGATAACATTGTAGAAACGGGATAAGAGTAAATCTCTGTAAGTACGATGTGCATTAACGCACCACGCACATTACTCCAATTTTATTCTCCTTGGTTTCTACCACTTTTTCTATTGAATAAATACATAATTCTAAAGATTTGAGTAACGATTTTACACTTACGTGCCACCAAGTACTTGAACTGAAGCTATTCGAGGATTATATCCCAGGAACTGGAGATTTACGATTTCTGTACTGAATTCCATTTTCTTTCCTTGGAAACCCACCTTTTCAAAAAGAGCTATGCACGGCTCAGACAGCTCCTGTATGAGGAAGATGTGCAGCTTTTTAGGATGTTACAAGTCCAAATTATGACTGTGAACATCATTACTCCATCCAACCCTTTTATATCAGAGTTTTCTGCTTGATTATTTCAGCTCAAAGACCCTGAAAAATGTTTTTGCTCTGCAATAGGTTACTTAAACAAATGAAAATGTCATAAAAAGACCTTACAGAAAACACAAAAGGGGCCTTCTTGCATGCAACATTAGACTTCCTTATCATAAGGCACACAAAAAAGCTTTGTGGTCTGTTCTTGCATATCTTAATTATATTTTACAACACATTCTAATTAATGCTGTATCCCACTTCCGTTGCACTAAGCCCCCCCCCATTAGTTGTAGGAATGTTCATCTTCAGATCTCAGACAGACAATACTGGTTTCCACAGCCTCAAAAGATGGCACTCTTGTCAGCACTGCTTATTCCTCACAGCTTTCATTTATAACTTTCATAGTAGTTATGATAGTAGCCCTCACTAGACAAAAGCATCTAGACTCACACTTCACACTGAGGTGAAATTCATGACTCAGGCAAAAACTAACATCTGAATTTTCCAAATGGCTCTGTGGAGACGACTGTCCACGCTCTGTCAAAATGCTTCTGGTATGAAGGGTTATTACCCACACAAAACTCCCTGCACCACTGAGCCTAGTTTAAATGCCTTCTGGATAATGAACCTTGCATTCTTTTCTGTGCAGTAAGTACCTCTAGTTGATTGGAAACAGCCTCTCACAATATGGCCTTTCCCTGGTAGTTGGGAGGTAAGGGTTTGAAATTCCTCAGGGTAAAAGTTCACTAAGCCTGAGTGTCCTGGTGTCACAATTTACAGTCATAGATAGGGAGTGGCAGGGTCATTTCTTTCTCATGTGTCTTCCAGTCACAACTGAGTAAACCCAATGCCATAGCCAGAAGAGCTCCTTACTGCTGGCATGTGTTTGCATACTTGAAACACATCAGCTGGATCAAGAATGTCCGACACAAAGCAAGGTCTCAGATTCACAACAGTCTCAGGCGTGGAAACAGGCCGTGCCAAGACAGAGATGGCTCCATATGTACACAGCAGTGAATATCTATGGTTCCTTGTGTCTTTACTAGGAAAAATCTAATGTCAACTAATTTCTAGACAGTGCTCAAATTCCTCTTTAACCTTCCTTTAGATGTTTAAGGGTCCAGATGATAATGTTACAGTAGCATCACAATTATCTCAGCAGGAGTCCAGCTTACCACAACACAGCTGAGCTATGCTTCCTATTTGCATGCATAATATTAGCTTGCAGAAAATGCCAGAGAGGTCTTTCTTGGGAGCTTACTCCAAAATCAGAGTAGAGTAATCCCACTATTAAAAGTCAACACAAGCATCAACATGGGTAAAGAGCCCAACACGGACCATGATTCTGTCCCAGTGTTTCTGAACCCTCAGCCCTTTTACAGACCTGCATCTGCCTTCTGTGACACAAAACAGGTCAGACAGCAACCTTTGAGCCATATGCAATAGTTCAGAAATAATCTACATACAAAGAAAGAACAGAGAGAGAAAAGGAAATCCTCCAATTTTCAACCACACCTTCCACTCTGGGCATTTTTTAAGATTCAGCAGCAACATTGTTATATAAAATATTCCCCACAGCAAGAAGTGCAAGGTCAGCATAGAGTTTTCCAACTTGCAGATCTTCCCAAGCATTACATTGTACAAAGCTGATTCCCATGTATATCTCTACAAATAGCTATTTCACCTGCTCATTAAAAACAAGTATTTTCAGCATGACTGTTCAAGTATAAACCACATCCACAGTTGCTTTTACATTATGTGCAGGAAAAAGAACACAGCAAATTCAAGAAGGAAAAACACTCTTTTCCATCCGTAACAACTATTTGGAGTATGCAAAGCAAGCACAATCAAGCAAAGATACTGATGTTATGAATAAAAGTCCATTTAACTTTCACTTCCAAGTTTATGAAATATCCCTTCTTTTTTTAATGGTCTCTTAGAAACGGATCTCTTCAAAAAGAAGCTAAGCTAGGTAGTTATAGTAACTTTGCATATTAAAGCAAAAAGTGCTTCTTGTATAGAAATGCCACAGAAAAATCATGGGGAAAGTTGTAGGACCAGCAAATGGTGAGGAGGAATTGAGAACATCACCGCCAAAGAACAGCCACAAAATACACAAAATAAATGCGACAGGTGAAACTGGTATCAGGAATAAGGTTCAAGCTTCCGTGAAATTACAAAAAATCAACGTTATATGATCATTTCCATCTAACTTCTTACTCTCCATATTATGGTTTGCTAATAAACCACAGAGCAAAACAACCCATCTTCCTCTTCTCCTCAGGTAAGGAGCCTCTGAAGAAGAAAGCCCTAGCACATAACCTGCAGACAGACACAGCTCGTTACTACTCTTTGAAGTGTGATAAATTGAAGGGCTAGAACAAATTGCAGAAGCTTTAAGAACTTCAAGAACAGAACTATCATCTGGCTGCTTTAACACAAGAGTCTGTCACAAAGAACAAATTTTCCAAGGGAAAGCTGCTCCTATCAGTGTGAAACAATCACTTAAAACCCCAGAGCTTGATACTAATATGTACAGGAGAGCCTATTTTAATCCATGCTGATCACCCACCAAGTTTGACTAGAACATTTTGTTGTTTTTGATGCCATCTGTCAACTGGATAGCCAAAGAGTTCAGAAGGCAGACATACTTGCTACAAATGTTTGTTTACACTGTACATCAAAATGCTCCAGAGACATGAAAGAGGATGACACATTTAGTTCTCCTTTGTCAACTGCTACATCACCAACAAGTTACCAAAATTACAGTGGAGTGCAATACAGTTGCCAAATTTAAAGATGAGAGTCAATAATGTCCCCTTCCATTTTTAGAATGAGTACCACCTCTTTTGTACAGTTGCAGTACGTCCCTGGATTCTGGACTACATTTTGCTAGTAATTACTTTGATCTTAAGAAATACTTGCAGATTCCATAAGTGATCCATCATAATGATCGATTATAGGCTTGAACAAACTTCTTCCTGACCACCAGTGAGTTACAACACATGTAAATGTTGTTTAGGTTTGTATCCAATGCACAAAACAACGTCTGATTTTGCCAAATGGCATTGGGCATTGCTTTTCTTAATCTAGAAGGGCACATTATTTCATAATGAACACAAATTACATTTCCCTGATGATAGAAAGAGTGTTCTATAATTACACGTATTTCATGCAAAGTTCCTTAGTTGAAGTCTGCTCTTTTAACATCAGTAAAAAATAAGGATTGCAGTACAAGTATTCACAGTGTTCTACTGCCATTTCTCAACCTATTCTAAAGTCATTACTCCTACTGGGAAATAAAGAGTCTGACACATCCTTAACTATTTTTACAGAAGTCATTTTTAGCTGTTACTGAGAACAACGCCTGTGAGGTCCTCTCCTTTGCTAAAACAGCACTGAGGTTCAAAAACCGACTGCAGATGGGACATTTCACTGCTATGGCATAGGAAAACGAAAAAAGCACTTCTCTACTGTTCACACATCTCTATCATTTTTATTGTCACAAAAGGAAAAAAAATAGGGAGGGAAGGGAAGGTCTGAGGCATCAGCGTACTTATCTGCTTTACTTACTATGTTTATAATCCGTAAAGATTTTAGAGTTGCTTGGGGTGAACAACCCATTGCCGTCAGATCAGGATAGATTCCCTCTTCTAACACATACTGGTTACCAGAGAATTCTTCCTGGTCAAACACTATGCAGCTGCAGGAAGAAGCAGAAGAAATTGTCTTTTAAGAAAACTGAGGAAGTAAAATGATGCTAGTGTTTCTAAGTCTTCAGTAAGTGATACTGACAGAAACATCATCTACAGTGGTCTGTCCTGACAAGCAAGAGTGATGTGTACATGGGTATGCTGCAAAGCAGTGTTCTTTTCATGTCCCCCTAGGTAAAAACAATTCAGATCTTACAAAGCTGTTTGATTTTTAAAAAATTTTAACTTTTTAGTGATTTTGTAATATTTGTTCAATATAACTTACCTGCCACCTACAACTTTTGAAGACTTCACAGCAAATGAATCAATACATCTTGTGTTTCTTTCAAATACTTGGCAGTTACCCTTGAATTCAGGCTCTGAAAATAACTGGACCTTTGAAGAGTTACAGACATATTTAAGAACAATTAATTCTTTAACCTTCATCAACACGTCTCTACCATTACTTCTATAGCTAGATTACTATATATTCAATACCCAGGTTCCCTCAGGCGCATATATATTTTTTGTTACATCTTCAGTGTTGTTACTTTGCTATCTTGAACAAGGATTGCAATACCAACAGCTACCTCTGGCTATAAATGGTTTAGTAACATACAGAAAATTCAACAAACACTAACAAAGGCAGCTGCTTTGACCAGCTGCTGGAAAAGACTTTTAAATCCCCACAGAATGGCCAGAATAGGCACATCACGTGTAAAGGGTGATAAACTGCTCTGTTTTAGTTTCTTAATCCATTTAATCTCCAAAACACATACTCTTCTCACTAAATGAAAACTGTTTCTCAGGGGTGCACAATCTTGGCAAAGCACTCAGACAGCACACCAACAGGTCCAGTATATATTCCTGGGACACAAGGGCTCTGTGTGCCTCTTACAGCTATAGCTGTAGTCCTGTCAGTTCTTTCTTTCTGAACTCTGAGAATGAGAGGGTATGAGAAGATAAGTCACCCAGAGTCTTTTGTCCTTGTTAAAAAGAAAAAAACTCTAAATCGCAAACCTGCTAATTTGGTTAGAGGATAATTAACCCTGATCACACAGAAGTCATTCACATTATCCCATGCCTAACAGCTTGATTCACTCTTAACAAAGATACAAGCGCAGGCATGCACAGCATTTTCCAAAGAGGAACATGCTGGAGAAGATTACAAGCCATTATTTCTTAATTTCCTTAGGATAAGGTCTACAGAAATATTTTTTCATGCATACAGCAGAAAATAAGCAGCCCGGAGATTTTTATTCCCTGGAGTTTATACGTATTCCTATACCGGACATTCCAGTAAGGCATCTTACTAATTAAGAGTGCAAATTAAGACAGCTGAGACTTCTCTCTCTGGCTTTTAGCACCATGACATATTCAGTATTTTGACTGAAATGAAAATAAAAGTAACTTCCAACAGGCAGAAGGACAAAAAGGTTCAGAATCATGACAGAATTAAAAAAGGCCCCTCATCAGTTTCACTGTCAAAAAATGTTTTAGTACTTGCACCCAGGAGAAAGTCTAACACTAAAATACATTCGCTCACTGAATAGACAAATTTGCTCTGCCATTTCCTTCTCTTTTTTATTGACAAATATGACATTAACGTTTAAGCACAACTCAGAAAGCAGTATTCGTGACTGAACCAGTTTCACTTCAAGTGCAGAACTGTTAACCAAGGAACCAGGTTCGAAACAAACGTGTAGAACAACGTCTAACTTGCTCTGTAAGAGCCCTTGCTTCTGCAACAGACTCCAGGTACATTTAGCTCATGACTGAAGCTCCGCAAAGACAGGTGGAGGCTGCAGTTCCTCAGAATAATCTCTGATACCCTCAAACAGCTTGCGTACTGACCCAAAACACTGCCCAGGCCCCCAAAAAGTTCTGAGGACAGCTGTATATTATATCCCAGCTTCCTTGGACTTTAATATATCTTATTTAGGAGGTTCAGAAAGCAGCCCTCCCTCTTCACTCAGAGCTCTCAGTCTTTGACTAGCTCACTATCTGTGGAAAAACCTGGGCAGTACAGTATATAAAAAGCCTGCTCCCATTTCTTTATCTGTATGTTACACAGACACTAAGCAGGATGCTTCATGCACTTAGAGAAGTTTCTTACCTTGACTTTACCCCTTTCGCTTCCAACAACATCCTACAAAAATTGCAGAACAAAAAAGAAAAAAACAGATTTTAAGAAGTGCTAGATTAACAAACATACAAAAGTTTATTATTATTACTTAAAGAACGTATGTAAACTAGATTTGATAGAAAAAGACTACTTAGAAATACTTCAGAGAAGCTTACAAAACAAGTATAAAATTAATTCCTTACCATAACAATGGGTTGAACTGAAGATATTTTGCAGTTCTTCCCTCCCCATGCCTCAATGCTGGGATATAGCCCTTTATCCAGTACGTACTGCTCCCCTGTAAATTCAGGATTCTCATAAGCCACCCACCTAAGGGAAAGAGGGCAGTAGGTAGAAGTCATACACTTCTGTGTTTTGGAAAAAGTAGTACATTCGTTACTGTCTTAATGTAAAAATGAATCAAAAATTTCTCCCCTCATACACCAAACTGCAACGCTATTAAATCTTTAAATCAACAAAATCATGGATCTGACGCTCCAAAACTGTTGAAAAATTCACTTCCATTTACCCTACTATGTAAATCGGAGCAAATAAGCTAAAGCAGATCACAAGTTCAAATACATCATCTGTTCGATAGCTTAAAAGCTGCCTCCAGTGAGAATATTTTGAGATGTTTCACAATTCTGTTATTTTATCTAGATTAAATTATTCTCTAGAAAATCAGGCAGATATCAGAACGCAACTGTTTGGCTAAAACCAACTTTGAGAGTATCTGGGCAGTAAAGATATGTACAAGCAACACTACAAATCCACATTCCAAAACTTCAGTTGTTTTTAAGCAAACAAGCACAGAACGTAGCAGAAAGTTAAGCTACAACAGAAGGCATCAATGCCAATGGGAGCAGACTGTTCCCTGCTAGGGACCACAGACACCAGCAGGAAGAACATCCTTGATGGTTAAGCATTAACGCCATCAAAAATTAACCTGCATTAATGTACATAAATTCAAAGCAATTATTACAACTACCTCAGTCAGACCTCATGCCTGACACAGGCCATCAAACCTGTAGTAACTTCAGTCTCAGACAGAATGTGTGTTTCTGAAAGACATTCAACTTTCCAGATAAACACTTGAAGTACTAGATAAGCAACCAAATTGTTGCATAAGTCTCTCCAACAGTCAATTACCCCCCCAGCACTTCATTTCTGCTATTAAGTATCTGCTGTCAGCTAGTCTTGTATGGGTAGCCTACCACATTCAGGTAACCTTCCATTAGGGCGTTCTTCCAACCCAGGGTCCATACTGCAAGCCCAGATAAAGCATTCCTGCATCAGTACTACCCTTGGTTTTGTCATAAGCTACATAGATTCTGTTGCCTTTCATTGCCCGATTTCCCAAGCTTCCCAGTAATTATATTCTGGCTCTTTTTGAAACTCCTCAACTCCTTTTTTACAGACATTAGAACTGGTCACAGTAACAACTGAGTTTCATTCATTATATTTATGCAGGAATTGGGACACCTAGGTTGCACAAAACAATCCATCTGCAGTCAACCAGCTTTTAAGTTTGGCCCATGCATTACACAAGGAGCGCATGCTAGGTTACACCAAAACCCACTTTCAATGGGGTCTTCACACAGAATATCAACGCTAACAAAAAATTCACATCATAAAGCAGTGAAATTATTAACTTCAGAGTTTGCAGTAGACGCCAACTCTCACCATCTAAATTCACCATAAAAAGATTTACATGTGTTGAGCAACCAGATACTGTTAAGCTGCAGTTTTAGTCCAAGAACAAACGCCAAAGTCTCTGCAGAGACAAAAAGTGGGATAACTTCAAACTGAAATACAGCCACACCAACACGTATGTGCCGCAAGCACGGACTTCCTGTTATTTGTCCATGGCAAGCACTCATACAGTGATTCACATTTATCACTAGTTACATCTCTTGGTTTGCCTCAGATATAATCAATTATTCTGAATTGTTATGCACTAATTACTTAAGGCACATTTCAAGGCACATTTCAAAATCACCTCGTAGTAATTCATCAAGGAGACATTGGCACGTAGAATAAATTAAGCAGAAGGTTCAAATGTCTCAGGTGTGTTTAGACCTGTAGGCCAAATATACCTAAAGCTGTGAAAATGAGGTTTTCTTAATCAATTTCTTAAGTGGAGTCCTGTTCATTTTTTCTGCGCACAAATACCATGGCATAACTACAATGCACGACAGTTTAACTTGGTTGACTTGAAAATGAGTGTTTCTGTTATTAAGCGAATGGTAAAACATGCCAGAACCCTTCTGAATACAGCAGCAATGAAAATATCTCACTTTAAGCACACGTTTATGTTGAAAACAATGGATTTACATCAATAAGTACCGCTCTCCCATGCAAGTCAGCCCATGTTGGAGGATTTCTAGAGTCAGGGCTGCCTGGTGAAATCCGTGTGCTTTCCCACTTACTCAGAAGCCCACACAAGCTGCCAGCAGCACCATTAACAGCGCCAGGGAGGGGAAGCTGAGTGCAGCACCAGCCAAACCTGTCAGACCTCAAGACTACCCCCAGGACGGAGCGCTGCTTTAATCCAACTTCTGACTAACAGGAAGGCCTGCAGAGCAAGACATAGCCTCTAAATCTAAGCAAAAGAGTGACACCTCAGCTGCCAAGCACCACAAGAAGTGAAGTTTCACACTGAAGCCTACCCTATCCCACAGGGAGCAACTTTCTGTAACACGATAATTTTGTAACCCCCAGCCCAACTCATTGCCTCAGGCAGGCCGAGCAACAGCCACGAGGTGTGTTCAGACACCCAAGTCACTGCCAGAACAGTGCCAAAGACCTCACTCCTCTGCAACATCCGTGACGCTGGAATCCTGCTTTTGGTGTTCCTCAGACTTGTCTTACGACGGCACAGATTAGCTGCTGGAAGGACCCACATCTTTGTCTCTCAGCTAGCATAGAAATGGCAACACCTTCATTAAACTAAATGACGTAGTTCTAAGAAGTTAAGCTTTTGGGCACAAAAGAACTCCTTTAGGTCTGAAATAGAATCCATAGTACTTTAACCAACCTTTAACACAGGTTTAAATTAGCCTATATGGTGGTAATCACATAGACCATGCTGTCCCAGGGAGAAAACCGGCACTTGCACGACTAACAGAGAGGAAGAGAGGAAACGGGTTATTTACCACACCCCTTCGTGCTTGTGATTTCTAGTACCCCACAGACCTGCAGACTCCAACTTTGTTCTCTTCCACGTCATTTCAGAGAGGAAGCTTTGTTTGAAATGTTCCTGCAGGCTACCTAAGGGCTCTTACCCTTTTCAAGCACCCAGTGGAGGTTTGTTCCTGTACAAAGTGAGAGGAACTAAGGAGCCATGACCTTCCCAAGTACATTTATTTTCAATATATTACATTCTGGCTCCTGTCTACAAACTACTCCTCACCTAATGATTTCCTCACTAAATATACATGCACTAGAAGCAGACAAATCTGCACTGTGGACTAATTACTTGAAAATCAGAAGGAAACCAATATGAATTACAGAACCACAGTAAAACAAACACGTACGCAGAATACACACCTGGAAAAGTTCTTCCACCAACTTAAAAAAATGATTAACTAAAACACAGGAGCTTTTTCACTAATGTTGGCAAAAGCTTTGCATGTTTATGGATAAAGAAAAGTCAAAATTTGAAAATATGCAGTTCCTTTGATTTTGATAACCATTAAACATAAGCCTGAAGAATTATTAAGCAAAGAGGAAAGTCAAAATTATACAACGCAGCTGCTTTTAGTACTTGCTTAAACTTGTGAAGGGTGTTACCTGTTGCTATTAAATACTCCAATTTTCCACCACTTTCAGTTCTGTCAACTTGGGAATAAAGATCAAATCCTACTTAAAAAAAGAAAGGCCTCTCCTATTTTCAGGCAGTCTAAATTGTGTTCTCCCATCCCAAATGGTGGAAGAGAGTACCCTGGACTTTGTGCTTGGTCAGTTTCTGAAGAATGCTGAAGAGCGAAACATTTATGGATTTCAAAGGAGTCAATACTCACTACCTTTGGATATATTTTTCAAGACATCTTTACAATGGATTTATCAAAGACATTAAAATACTACTTGGAAACATTCCTCAAGGAACAATAGCGGAAAATTTTAATGCAGTTAGCTCTCTGCTCCCCCCCAAATGGAATATTCATTCCCCAAAAGCAGAGCTGGACTGTCTTCAGCATGCAGTTCAGAGATGCACTTTAGCTCAGAACTCATTCAGTAATACCCATGTTCTGCAGTGTCAGCCTTTCTTTTCTTTGATATACCCTTTAAATTACGGGGCAATCAAATTAATTATGTGGGAAATACAGATTGTGTGTTATCTGTTACTGCTACAACTGCTTACTACAGATACCTGCAGTTAAAAAAAAAACATATGTTACGAAAGATTCAGAGTTTCTTACAGTTTACTTTTTTTTCTTTTTTTAAATGAAGTATTTGCAGTATGATACGAGGAAGGTTACTTAGAAATATTACAACAAGCCTTTATTGAATTTGTAACAGTTCACTATGACATCACATATGTTTCATTCTAAACAGCTCTAGGAATTGCTCAATGGATTATTCATCACTCTATGACTGATTTCTTGGAAGGAAAAATATAAAAATTTTCTACCTGAACAGTTACTAAACACTTAAAATAAAACAGTTTATTACCAAGCATGACTCAACACGATTCATTTCTATCACATTACCGTTTACTAAGACCACCACTCCAAAACCTTGTAACACTTGCAGCCTCTTTGCAAACAAAAAGGTTGTACAAGACTGTAAAAGGTGAGTGATAGTAACCTATTAGGAACAACGCACCTAAATAAAAAAACATGTTTATTGCTACAAATTACACCTTTAAGAGACTGGAAAGTGAGACTGCAAGCATAGTAGCAGAGTCTGTGGGACAAGGGTTTTGTTTGTAGTAACTTCTAGCCAATTTTCCCATCAAAGTATCAGAGTCACCCTTAATTACTAGAATACTCATACTACAGTACGATTCCTATCTCAGCTGCAACAGTCACATTTACCAGAACAACTACACAAAGGGCGTGATAGGCGCCCCACAATTTGTTTCCCAACCTTCGGAGGTGATTCTTTCCCATGAACCTTCCTTGCGTATTACAGAAGACGGAAGGGCACAGTGGTTTCAAAGGTCAGTATGCAGAAAAAACTGCTGTCGCACCACATTCATAAACAAATCAAAAGCATTCCTTTGGAATGCACTGAGCCCGATTCTGCAGTCTTCACCCAGACAACATTTGCAGAGATATCACACAGATAACATGCAGAAAGATTTAGGGTGTGGCTGGGCATGGCAGAGCTTTCAGCAAGTCACCTGCATTCCAGGCAGGGAAAGAGACTGCACATCTCAGAGTTTGTGCACTCGGAGACACGACTGCTAATATTTGTTTATATTTCCAAAATACTTTGATGCCGTCTCCAAGGCTGTGAAATTCAATCTGCAGTGGATGTGCCCAACAAATCAAACAGTAACATACACCAACCTACCAACTGCATGTGACAGCACAAATGACACCAAGAGGAGTTGGGCAGTCATCAGTTTTAGGAACTTCAGTGAACAACAACAACAACAAACAAAACAAAACAAAACAAAAAAGATTAAAAAGATTTTTTTAAAAATTGTGGTATTCACTGCAAAAACAATGCTACTTTTCAGAAAGAAGCTCCATTTTATCACAACTCGGAGAAATGAATTTGCCTCTGATCAAGCACAAGAAGCCTAGGTAAAGACTGGAAATTAATTCCATAACTATCCATAATTTTGCTGTTGAAAAGCTTTTAAAAATACAGCCATGAGAACAAACAATTTTTAACTCTCTGATGAGGTGTTATCTCATACACCATCATGCTTTGCAAGTCAGTAAACCAACATGTCCATGTTGTAGCCAGCATGCTCCAGCCAAAGGCAGAAAGTTTTACTGAAGACTCCAAAGAAACATTTGAAGTCCAAGTACAGAAAAACATGTTCAAATACTAAAATTCTAAAAATGATACAAGCACAATGAAAATTGAACACCAGTTAAAAATACCACTTACACGCCACTTAGCACGTTTATAGATTGCGTTCTCAGCCCGTATCCGGTGTCTTTCAAATTGGAAACAATTCCTAGCACATTAATATTGGAACCTTTGGATCCAAAGTCCTTTTCACTGTACATTATCATATGCGAGTTCGTGAAGTCCTGTTAAAAAGAAGAGAAGCGCCATAAGGAAAATGCAACATGTCTCAATGCACTCAGGAGATACCTACTATGTGTTCTCGGAACTTACACCAACAACGGGTCGCAGTGACTGCAGCTTTTCATCATAGCCACCCCAGTCTGTCCAGTCCCGATACGCTCCTTCTTCCAGCAAATACTGATGGCCTTCAAATCCAGGCTTCTCATATGCAACCCAACTAAACAACAACAGAGTCTGTGTGTGAAAATGAACTATTGCCACTACATGCTGTTACATGTGAAATGTGTTTCCTTCTTCTCCCATCTTCCATTAAAAATATAGGTCTCTCCTAAACGCTTTTCCAATTGACATTAGTATAACTACATTATCATTTCAAATAGAATAAAAAAGTCTAATAAAAACATTTGCTAAACTTGCCAGAGGTAAAACAAGAAGAGAGTTACATTATGATAACCACTCTGCTTTGACACAGTGTAGTCAGATAGAGAGACACGGTACAAAAAAATAGACTGAATTCTCCTGGCTTGTTATGATATAGGACTTCATGTTAATTTGAGAAAAAAGAGAGAGAGAGATAGACAAAGATAGATTAAATTCTGCAACTCTTCAATGCCTAGAGTTTAAAATGGTTAATTATGGAAATAGAACTACAACAGGAGAGAGGGAAGTTAGCAGACTTAGGCTGCTCTGACTGCTCGATGGCCTTTCTCCCTCTTCTCTCACCATTGTGAAACCAGGATGATAAAAGTATTGTCCAGAATGCGGCCACTGCTGTGAATATTTCCAAACTTAACCCAGACATATATCTAAAACCAAAAACTAGGAAGAAAGAAAATAAATGGGTACCAAATCTATCCACGGCAGTTTCAAATCTACAGTTACCACTTACACTGAAGGGGAAATATTGCTGGTGTATTTTCCCATACTTACACTCCTCCCAGAACTTTCATGGATCCCACTGATGTAAATGGAAGTCTTGTCTTTTCTTCTGATTCCTTGTCATTGAGCCTAAAGATCTCTGATTCTACCTCCACATGTCTCCCTTCAAAGAAAGGCTTCTCATAGATGACCACCTGTCACAGAAACGAAATAAAAGAAAAGCTGCAGAGAGCATGACAAATTCTGACAGCAGTCAGTTTCTTTTGCGTGACCGTACAGAGGGAGAAGGCAAGACTATGAAAGTAATTAATTAAGGCCTCTCTCTGCAAGATATCTTCCCTTAGACATGCAACATTAGAATTTGCATGTTCATTACCTGTCTGCATTATCCAGTCAGCTGTTAGTACTGTCCTATACATATACGATAGATGCATAAATCAGATAGAAATGGCAGTTCCGTGGTGTAGCCACATGCAGCACGACCAACCACTAAGCAGGCAGTATGCGATCAAGATATACTTATCTACCCACATGTAGTTCATGTGTGATAACAGGGCAATCAAATAAATACTGATCTTTACCTTTGGGTCTCCAGCACATTCAACTTTGCGGCCACCCTGTTCAGAGGAAAAAAAAAAAAAAAAAGAGAGAGAGAGATAGAAAGAGAAATAAGTAGTTTATACTAAGTTGATGACAACTCTTCTCAAGAAACTGGAATTAGAATGCACAACACAAACGAAAACTTGAGAAGATCAAATGGATGCAAATCAAATGTTAAAATTTCAAGAATTTTATATACTAATTTTTTATTATTATTTTTAAAGACTTATGTTTCTGTGAATTTTGAAAAAATTTAGAAATAGCGCGTTAAGGTGGCTAACATGTAAATGAAGGTCATGTAGCTTACAAGTAATAATGATATTTTACCATTTTCAAGGGCCTCATAGACCTGATGTAGGCTTCCTTCTTCTCCCAGAAGGCTAGATTGGGATATTCACCAGGCTCCAACATTAAAGGGACTCCCTGGAAACTGGGTTCTTCATAAATTAGCCATCTAAAGTAGGGGGAGAGTAGAAAGCAAAAAGTAAGGCAAACGAACAAAAAAAACCACCACAAACATTTCTGAACAGCAAAGAGCAAGACAGTAGGCTTACTTTAGAAAAAAACATAACCGTACCCCTAATAAAACCTTGTCTCTTTGTCTTAACCATCAAAATTCCCAATTACAAACCACTGTACCGGAAATCTCCTTGCACAGGCACAGAAACCACCCGATCAACGCATGTGTCTTGTCTGAACAGATTTAAAAAGCATTCAGTGCAGTGAACAGACAGTTAAGAATTTGACTCTGTCTTATCTGGGGGCAACACCAGTTTTAGACTGAAGTTTCAAGACTTAAGGCTCCTGTGTACTATTTTTAGAACAGCCTTAAAATATTCAGACCAGATTTTCTATAAGCTGAAAGATCTCTGCTAACCTAGACTTGGATTTTTTGAAAAATCTGCTCAATACTGAACTCTAAACTTGTATTACTAATATGTAAAACAAACAAACAAAACATAATAAACAAAAATCCCACTGACTCATTAGAAATCTGCTTCCTCATGGTTTGTATCTGCTAGTGAGTCTACTTTGAAAGGCACCATTTTCAAAATTCCTGACTGGGACAGCAACAGAAGTTTTTTCAAAGCATTTTCAAGAAAATCTTGACCAGTAATCACTTACTGGAAACAAAGGAACATACTGCTGATCTCTGTATAGAGGATGGCAACGTATGCCTTCCAGTTAAATCTAGCAGTCTCTCAGAAGCGCAGCATGAAGCAGTATATGAAATACTAAACAGAAACATCTCATGCAGCCAATCCTTCGATTGTGTAAGGATCATAATGCATAAATCTGGTGATACAAGAAAGATCTTAAAATAATCCTCTTTAAAGCACATTCTGAGCTGATGTAAGCTTGCACATGTTGGTCTAGCTTCACTGCAGACATACGGTTCCAAGAACGAACGAACTTGACTTTTATTGATATCTACAGCCCAATATTCAATACATTGTGTGTCCTATAGCCATCCGGTTCAGGGCTTCAGTGAAGCCCTCAACTTCACAGCAAGAGTTTTAAGCACATGGGAGACCAAGAAGAAAATACAGTCAGAAGATAATGGTGCATTGCTTCATTCTTGTTGGCAGCTTTTAATAAACAACACTTCAGCACACACAGTGGGAAACCTTCAGATACAGCCACACCCACACGGCGAAGTGACTCAGAATCAAACCTCCCTTAACTGCCAATACAGCAAACTCTCTCATGCTTGTAAACTGAAGGAAAACCCCTGCAACATGCAAAAAAGCAGCAGCAATTTACTGTTTTTCTTATGCAACCGAATGGCTGAAGTGACGTCTTGCTATACTGAATAATGGGTTGGTATCTGGGAGACCTATTTTGTTTCCTAGGGAAAAAAATAGTTCACTTTCCCTCAAGAGATCAAAATGCAACAGAAAGAAATTAAAGAGTTTACACAGATTTAGTGCAAAAATGCTCTCACATTGAGGCATAATAGGGACCAGTCTGAAGCTGTGGGGAATACACAGGCCTTGCTTCCTTTCCTAAAAACATTTTATTTCACCATTCACAGAATGCTTCCAAGTGAAGAACCAAAATGAAGTTGGAAGGTACATTAAGTAAATTAATGAATCAATCCCCAAACAATATATCTGATTTTATTACTCATGGCAGACATGTAATTTGGATTGAGCTTGGAGGTCGACAAAAATAATCCTGTCAATGAACCAACTATTTGAATATCTTAAAAATTTTCCTACATACCTGAGTGCTTCATTTTTTTTTCCTCTGAAATCAAGGTGTGAAAATTTCAACAGATAAAATACCTTTGCCTAATAACTGAAGTGCCTCATCCACCATGGGGTGTACTTGAATTCATCTTTGCAGTGATGTGTAATACTAATCTTTAGTTGGGCAATTCTCAATGGTTAAATAGACCATTAGCAGCAGAAAGGCAAATGCTACCACAGCCCAAACATGGCACAGCCAGCAGGTTGCAACCAGTGTCTGTACACCCTGTAAAATGCTCTGCGGGACCCAGAATCACTGAAAGTGGTTCCACTCCTTTTCTGAAAGCAATCTCCCTCCTTTTGGCACCAATTCTGCTGGTGTCACTTTAAGGCATACTTTCAGTACTGATACACAGGTTTACTTATTAAGTTATCAAAGTTACCATTTCTACAGCAGCTGGATTGCTCATCTGAGGTCTCCTCTATGATAAAAGTTTGCTTAGTTCATGGCATACATTATACTCCTAACTGATACGGCTGGATATTTTTAGGAGATATAACATATATTCTTCATTATCAGTATAAAAACGCCAATTAAAATGCACTGTGAAATAAAGGGATGCTTACCAGAAACCACACTTCATGCTACATCTTATTTCATTACATGACAGCTTAAAAATTTTCTTTCAGTACTATGAATTCAAGCTTAGAGATCAAAGCAAGTAGGAAATGCATCTTATTGTAACAGTTCACCACCACCCCTCTCATTTCTTGTAAGTTTGCCTGAACGAGAAAAAGCAGCAGAGGGAAACTCATTCCTTTACTACATGTCCTTTTCCTCCTTGTAATTAGAAGAAAAACAAAATATTTTAAGGGGTCAGCTTAAGCATGAAGCATTAAAATGATTTACTAATGTTACGGTTAAGAAAAACTACCAAAATGTGTGACTGGAATAAATATAGCATGCTTGCATGTCCGATAGGTGTAACCAATCGTTTAAAACAAATTCCTTTCATAGCAGCACACGTTCACACAGAACTATGCACTTACATGCCCCAGTGTACTTTGATAGAACAAGTCTTCTGAGTGCTGCCAAACACTCCCGTTTCCTCTGTGTCGTCAAAAAAGGAAGTCACGATTCCTAGCCCTTCAGGTTCTGTGTACAAGTCAATTTGACTGACCCTGTAATCCTGAAAAAATGAAGAAGACTGCAATAATTACCACATCTGTGCTGTAATTAATGTGGACTACATCAGTTTTGCAACCCCTGTTTGTTTAAAATTATTTCCCCCTCTTGTCAATTACTACTATTATCAGATTTATTTCATAAATGTAAAACTAGGCCAGTTGCCTGTCTCTGTTTGGACCAAGACAGCAGTCAGTCAATCTTTAATCAACATACACATTGTTTACCTTCTGCCATCTAGGCAGGAATGCATCTTCTTTCATCAGCTATTATGTCCTCCAGCAAATTAAATCCTAATGTAACACCAAGCAAGCCATTCTTGAAAAGAACTAATTTAAACAAGAATTGTAGTTACAAGCAATATATATTCCTCTTTTTTTCTTTCCTAGTCAAATACCTTTATAGCTCATGGTTACTCTGGCAATCTACAAACGTATCTACTTAATGGCAGGTCAAAAGTGCAAGTAGAAAGGCTGTTCCACCACATGTGAAACTCCCCTATAGGTCTGTACATACAAGTGCTTTTGTTCAAGTATCAAAAAAGGTTTCTGGGTGTTTAACACTAAAGTTCTGTGTTGGGTGTAAGCTTGAATTTTTTTTTTTTTAAAGTGTATATACCAAAAGCACTCAACCTACATATTCTTTTGAAACTGTTGATAGTTTTCTGGGAAGCTTTTCCTGAGAGATTCACTAAGCTAAAAAGTTATGCTGTACATTCAGTTTCCATAGCAATTTTTAGGCTACTCCAACGAAAAACACTGTTTTTCTTCTGCCGTATTCTTCCAGTGGATTTTAGCAAAATCCCTGTTACAAAACAAAGAAGCAAATAAAACAACAGAAACTCCCATCTACCCACACTTATTCTGTGATTATACAAGAAATTCAACATGGAAGATTGAATTTTCATATCAGTATAAAACTTCCCCAATTTAAGACTTATACAAAATTTTCTTTAATTGTATTACTTGCCTTAACAACATGTCTTATTGAACCAATCACTGCAGGCTTGAGAGATCTGCATTCACTTTGTTCCTCAGAAGCACCTGCACCCCACATATCTGAGAGTTCCAGCTCTCCTTCTTCCAGAGGAATAGAGGGACCTTCAAAATTTGGTTTCTCATAGAGTATCCAGCTTAAAATTAAAAATAATCATTTTAAAATGTTTTATCAAGTATGATTTCCAAAATCATGCTGCCATTTGATAGCTTTTTCACAGAAAGTACTATTTCCAGACTCTCCATGGCACCCCAATACAGCTTAATCACCCAACAGTGCTGACGCAGGTCATTTTTGGTCTCTGTGATATTTTTAAAAGCAATGATAAAAACAAAGAAGCCTACTGCTGACTTTGTAATTTCATCAAAAGCTTCTCCACCCCTTTTAAACTGATGATCTGGGACAGCAGGAGTCTGTCTATGTATACCAGACTTTCACATGAGATTCCAATCAGAACCGATCTGTAGGTCAGAAAATGTTGACACTGCAGACTGTTGTGTCATGCATAAACAGACAGGCTACTTGAATACTGAAACCAGCATCCTGGAGTTCTACAGGGATTGGTATAGGTGTGTTGAAGGATATTAAGACTGTTCAGAAGAGAAATACAACTTCAACTGTAGGTTTGAATATCTAACCATATAAAAACTATATCCATCTGCAAATACAAAACCCTTCCCTAGAGCTCACAGTTGAAAGTGGACGGGGAGAGGGGGAGAGAACAAAACAAAACAAACAAAAAAACCCACAACAAATGGCCCCTTAGTGCAACTGAAAGCAATGCCGGAAAAGAAATGATTTACACAGACCATAAGACTTTCACTCTGGTTTTCCAAAGTTAAATGGCAATCAGCAGGCTTCCTAGGATCTCCTACAGCATCTAGCCCTTGTTTCTCTAGCTTGCTGTCCGACCATTGCTTTTGAGAACCTGCTGCTTGACTGTATTATAGCCTGGTCACAATTTAACTTCCCATGCTATCCAGATGAGTAATGGCTGTTCTTTTAATGCTATATAGAAGGCAGGAGACAGACTGGTTTTGAATTACTCACAGACAACCTAGCTTGTAGAGAAAAATTCCCTCTCGACTTGCCAGAGAAACAGTCTCTTATCTGCAGCATCACTCATACGTTCGGACACGGAATTCATCTTCTGCATCCAGATTAACACAGTCCAAACCCACAAAAAAAAGTCTCTAAAATCCTTAGCTAGCCCATTAGCCCAGTTCAAATACTACTCAAGAACCCATAAAGGAGAGAAGAATCAAAGGGCAGAACAGCTGGACAGAATCTGTCTTTTTATCCCACTAGGGTGAAATGTTGAACTCTTCCAAATGGTAACGCTCACTCCAACGGGTCAGTACTGTTAGCTAGAATGAAACTCCCTACTGCAGGAGGTAAAACACCACATTTCCTTTTCAGAATTGTCTACGCTACATGGCCATCTGCAAAGCAGATGTACTATGAACTACATGCTCGTTCCGTTCCAAAGGATTTCTGGATATATCAATGATAAAGAGTTAAAATTAATATCTTACCATCCTCTGACAACTTTAACTAAAATCGTCGGTGACAGAACCCAAGAACTGCAATCCAGAACATCATGGAAAACTTCAATGCCATTCTCCTGATAGTCTGATTCACAGTATATCACCAGCTGTATTTAAAACAAAACAAAACCAACACATATTTCCATCTTGCTATGCTTTTAAATACAGAGAGGAACACAGTGAAGATCATAAAATTGGTCTTACCTTCCCAGGCCTGGGATTGATTTTACTTTGTCCATTTCTTGACAGTGTCTAATAAACAGTGAGGAAAGAGAAGTCACAAATACAAAACAAACCAAAAACCTATTCAATAAAGATGCTCAACTGTAAAATAAGTTACCAAAACAAAACGAAAATTAGACTAAACAGTAAAAAGCTTGAAACACTTCACCTACACCTAGCTCCTGCTTTAATTCCTCCTTCTTCCTGAAGAGGAATATCTTGCCACAAATAACACAATTCCTAATTATTATTTTTTTTAAATTACCATCTCACTGAAGACAAGTAATCTCAGACTCGATACATTTTTACAATTTCTTCTGATCAGCTTTCTACATATTCCAGGAGTTTCAGTTATCTAGAGACTTCTTAGAAAATTGGCATTATGCAAGTATGTGCTCTACAACTATCACGATACTAACGAAAATTTTAGTGTCTGGTAGCCATAAAGAATTAAATAATTTTGAAGGAGTGTGTGATAAGACTGAGGAGGCACAGTGGCATACACATCTGTGAACTAATTATAATCAATTTTCTGCTGAACATCTTGTAACAAGGTAAGTACTCTTCAAAAAGTAAAGTATGAGGCTCTGTGCAATGAGTGATAGGCTAAAAATGCTGAGAAGAAATAAAACACAGTTGGGAATACAAAATCTAAAACAACAGTTTTAAGTCTGTGGTAAACTATATAATATAGAATATATGGAAGAAGTTGTGGTTGTATCATGTGATCTCAAAACAAATAAAGAAAGGGTGGCAATTATGTGTGGTTTTCCAGCAAGGACTGGAGCACTTATTCTTGGACAGGGTCCCACTCTGCTAGGTACTATTCATACAAACCAAAAAACAGACCCTGCCCTCAAACAGCTTACAGCTGTAGATAAGCAGCAACACGTGCAGGGAACTAATGAGAACACATTAGTCACCACGCAGGGCTGGCAGTGGTCTCAGGACCAGCTCCTAACCACCATCAGATTTTTGTAGGCATCATCAAGACAAGTCAAAGCATGACTGGTTTTTCAGCCTGTGCTTCAGTTCCAGTTAGAACTTGCTCTGTGTTTTAAGGAATGCCAGAGTCATTGTTTTAGGCTGCCCTTACTCCTTTCCTTCATGCTGCCCATTAACCTCTTCATCACCACCATTTTAGTCACTGGAAGATGTGCAGTATGTACTCATCATACAAACTTTTTTGACATTTGTCTTCTTTGAGCAAGATGCTTCAGATTCAGCAATGGTGCTGCAGAAGTCCTGGAATCCTGCAGAACCTAATGAAATTCTCCCAAGAGCAGTCCTACATATAGATATACCCCCCTGCCACAATGGGCCTCCATACTCTAACGAAATATTAAAACCTACACCGAGACAACAATTGAAGTGGCAAAAAAATCTGTACCTGTATTAGCTGTTTAGTTTCAGGTTTTGAAATTCAAGTAGGACCATCGAGAGTAGGAACCTGTTTGGAACTGCCAGCATAAGCCCACACCACTGCAAATAAATCACCTAACTTTCATCCCCGCTCTAATTAAAAAATTTTCATGAGAGAAAATCTACATCCTCAAAACTGCAAGGTAGAATGGATGATTTCCTTCTGCAAGGTAAAGAAGGAAGAAGTGACTTCTACTTCCCCAGCCATTTCAGTAGAACTGTAACAGCAGACAATCACTTGCTTTAGAGAAGTATTGCTCACTCTTCTCATATGCTGCTTCAACTCCAGAGATCACATTAAAATGGCTATTAAGCACTGCAGAATGTATTTCTTCCTCAATCTCCTAATTGTATTTTTTTTCTTGGGTTACAATAAGGACTAACATCTGCAAAAATAGCCAATAGCACAGCACATTGTTCCTAATTCTGAACGCAGAACTCAGAGTTATCCCATGCTAGGGTAAAGCTGCCTCTGAAGGTGAATATAGGTGTGCCTTCACTCATTGTGAACAGATGCTCATAACCAGATGAAGGGGTGTCCCTCCACTGTAGCAGCACTTTCAATACTTGCTATTATTCAATTCTTAAAGTATGCCTATAGAATATGTATTTTCCACCAAACGTGGGAATACTGAGAACAGAAAGATGGACTAAAAGTTTGCCCTGCTATCTTTTTAATAGCATAACGACTGAATGTCTTACTGGAAGAACAAAGGGGTTAGCATCAAAAGAAACAGTAGCACAAATTTTCTGAAGTTCACAGAAAACATTCTACTAATTTATAATAAGAAATAGATGTAGCATGACATTTGTTTTTTTAAAAAAAAAACTGATAAAAGATCAAGCATGAAAACATATTGAAACATAACCTTTCAATTCTTACTTGCGAAAAGTCTCAGAATATGGGCACCATGAAGAAACCATGCATTTTCATGTACAGAAAACATCAGATGAAACTGTTACTATATCTACGCTCATTCTGTGCAACTGTAATCTATGCATACCCCACTAAAAGGGGACACAAACCAAAAACAATGTTTGGTAACTTTCCACACAGATTTTAAGTGACACAATACTTACATCCACATCTAACAAACCAGTGGCGACATTTGCTTCATATCTGCTTGCCCCTAACCAGCTGGAAAAATTTTTCTCTGGGTTCCCATAGTTAGGCATTTGTAAACTTAGTTCTTTTTTTGCACCATCTGGTTGCAAGTACTTCTCCATATAACTTGGAAACTTCATGTCTGAAAGAGACTGAATCACGAAAACAAAAATTAACTGTCATTCAGCAGCTAAGCAAGATTTCACGTGATTGCATTTCACAAACAATCTTTATTACCTCAGGTTTTTGAGGCACGCTGAACGGCCCAGAAATATCCTGTTGTAAACAAGGCATCCCTGAGGAGTCAGTTGTAAAAGCTGTTGTGTTATTTACTGAGGTCACTGAAGGATTAAGAAACTTTTCTTTAGATGTAGATGACAGCAAACTTGAGAAGAGTGAGCTTTTTTCCAGCCGGGATCTCTTAACTTCACCATCTGTACCATCAACGTTCTCTTTTCCATTTATTTCCTGAATAAGAGTAGGTTCCTCTCTATTGCATGACTGAAGGGCTTTGAATATTATACTTTGCTCTGTTGATGCACGCTTGGGCCTGACTTTGGCTATCGTTTCCAGACTTTGCATTTTAATTTGTTGGGTTGGTAACAGATCCTGTGCTTTTTCCCTTCTCAGTCCCAAACCAAAGGTAAATACGCTAGGATCAAATACTTTCTCTAAGTTGTCTTCATGAATTGGAGGCATTGCAAAGTGGGGTGCTGGGGACTTGGGAAGCTTTGACCTTTTCTTTTTCTGTGGTAAACAAACCGAGCTGTCCAAGTTTTTTATTGTTTCAGCAAACTTCTTCATGTCAGTTGGAGAATCAAAAATAGCATCATCTTCAGCAGAGCCGTTACAAGTTTTGCCTGGGCTCTCTGGCACAGTGCTGTTGTGCTCTGAGACCAATACATCATCAAGACTGCTGTCGTCATACTGCAGGGCCACAAAGCTCAGGTCTCCTGCCTTTGCATTTTTATCTCCATTTTCCATCTTCAGAGATTCCGATTTAGAAAGCTGAGGAGATTGTAGAGGGTATTTATCATCACTGCAAGGTGATAAGACCTCCGTGTCTGGCAGTACCTTTTCTTCGTTCCTGGGGAGTTCTGCACTTGTGTTGTTTTTCTGGGAGGAAGTATCTTGAACACTTTCACTTTTAACAGGCGAGTGCAAAGGCAGTTTAAAAGGTGAATTTTCCTTTTTAACTGTGGTTAATTCTGGATCAGGTTGCTTCAGAGAGGCACCACTAGCATCAATTTTGCTACTTTGGTTAAAAAGGGATATTGCAGCCTTGACTTTAAGTTCTGTTGCCTTCCCAATATCCTCATGAGGCGCAGAGCCTTCTTCACTTTTGCCCTTTAATTCTGCAGTGCTATCTTTCTCTGTCGTGCCGTTCTCAAATAACTTCTGGCGACTGCTTTGCTTATTTAATGTTTTATCAGGCTGTTCACTTTCCTTAGGTTGTTTTCCAAACTTCAGCTTTGCTCTGCCAACAAATGTGCTTGGTACAGCACTATTTTTTGCAGCAGAGATGTCTGTAGGCCTCTGACTCTGATTAGCGCATTTATTCTCAAACAAGGAAATTTTGTTGGCAATGCTGTTGTTAGTTTTAGTAACTGGTTTCTCAAGGGTATCCTGCTCACTTTCTAAAGTGTCTTGATTTGTAGGCGCTTTAAAATTCAGCTCTACATTCTTCGGTTTGGCTGGACTACAGGAGGCAAAGTGATACACAGTTACATCTTTCAACAACGTTGAGAAGATTTGTAACAGATTTAAAAACAATAAAAAGTAGCATTATAATGATTTTTCCATAGTCATACTTAGTTTAAATTTCAGGATCTCAAAAGGAATTCAAAATGACACAAATAATCAAACACTAAACAAGGACAACACACTTCAAACGTACGTAACTCTTTAATGCTCAGTAAAACAAAAACACAGAAACACAGCAGCCTACAGCATCTGCAAATGAGGCAGAGAACTACTTATGACTGACAGACATTAAAATTTAATAGTGAACAGGCGGAATAAATCATACGCATGCAATTCCCTGCAGAGCTTAGGAAACAAATCCCAATTCATTAAGGTGATAATGAGTTGGTTAACATTAGAATACACCTCTCCAACAGGTTTTGAAGACATCTGCCCAGATTCTTTGCAGTCCTTGTACTGCAGAAGCAATCTTAAATCAAGTGACAGACCGCTTCTGGAGTCATTATTGCTGGCAGAAAAGATCACAGTCCCCCATCCACTGCGACTGCTCATCCCTGTTTGTCTGAGCCAACACCACATGTGAGGACTCTCCCATTTCCTTCAGGTAAAGTCAGCTAATCATTTGAATTGTGTAAACTAACTCCGTCGATTTTACAAGAACTGAATTGGGAAATACTTGTAGAAACTCTTCCATCAGAGTGGATGGAAAAGCGCGTGCTACGAGGCCGCAGCACAAAACTTGCCTACCATGGCAGAATGCTGATGATACACGGCTGATAGGTTTAAATCTCCTTCATCTGAATACCCAGATCCAGGAAAAAGCATTTGTCTGTGTTACCTCCTATTGCAGGAACAGTACAGACAGCTGTGAAGAAGCAGGGCATGTCTTCAAAATTTATTGGTTGGATGTTAGGAGCGCCAAGCCGCCCATGAGCACCTCAAAATCAGACCTGCTCTCCACAGAAGAATTTAGAGACATTCAGCAGTGAGGGAATATGCAGAAAAAAAAACTTAAAATGGTGTGAGGTGAAAGAAACTAGCTTGCTGGGGTCTCATAAGCTCTGTCGATGATTCTGGTATTCGTGGGTTTTGTTCTTCTTCACCCACACAACTGTTCACAGAGCTGCCAGACAGCTTTCACCCCAGTGAAGAAGGGTGAGGTACAAGTGAGTTAACACAAGCAACATAAAAACCAAACCCACTCCTTCTCCCTCTTCCTCAATAAACCCAGCCCATCTAAGGAAGTGAGCCCTACAAAAACCTCTCAGTTGTACAAGCTTCTTTTCTTGGGAAGAGCACAAGGAACAAACTTATAGAAATAACAGAAGGAACCCCAAATCAGCTGCCTAAGAAACCATACAGAAAGTAACTGTTGAAATCATTGTGTATTTCAGGAGAAGACTTCCTGACAGCACTCACTGCAACAATCAGCCAGCTCAAACTTCTTCTCAACTGGAAGGTTCTTATGAAGAACACATGACAAATCAAAAAAGCAAATAGTGAACTTACGAACAGCAGACTGACCATAGCTCAAACAGAAGCTAACAAAAACCAACTGAAAACCTGAAGTCTAAAAGCGGGAAAAAAAATATTCTTGAGAGGAGAAGGCGGGGAGGGAACTATCAGACAAAAAAATTCAAGATATCTGCACCCTAGTTTTCATTTGCAGGATGGCTGCTTTTCACGGAACTTCTCAAAGTTAAATTGCACTACGTTTTTTCTTTTCTGAAAATGTAGACAGGTTGAAAGGGACCTCTGGAGGTCACCTAGTCCAGCTGCCAGCCCAGAGTAGCTTGAAGGGGCAGCTTCAGTGTTAGACCCAAGTTGCAGAAGGCTTTGTCTTCTGTGCTGATGTGCTGAGCATCTCCATGGATCACATCCTTACTAGGGAAGCACTGCAGCAAGTCAGTCACTTGCCCTGTGAATTACTGTTGCCTTATATCCCATTAAAACTTCATTGGTGCAGCTTGCAACCACAGCCATTGTCCCTTCACTGCAAGACCAGAGAAGAATCTGCTCTGCCTTCTATAATGCTTCTGCAGGTGGAGATGACGTTGAGATCTACCCGTGTCTTTTTCCTTTCTTCTTCCCATACATGGTGTACTCCAGTGACATTACCTTCTTAATGGCACACCAAAAGACTCATTCCATGCTGTGAACATCTCTCTTGTACCAGGGGAAGAGAGCCAAAAAGGGAGAGGGACACCACTCAACACAAAGGCCCAGGTTCTGCCTCACGAGCAGCAACCCCCGTCCTTCTCCTTTGACCTGCCAGCTGTGCTCCTGCCAGTGTAGCCCAGCACAGGCTTAACCTCCATCTGCTACAAGGATGCTCTACAGAAAGAAGTTACTTCCCCTTCCCTCCTATCTGTATTTTCAAGAGGTGTCACTAGCACCTGGTAATCTCAACAGACTCATTTCCATACCGTCCTCCTGTCAGTCTGTCACTTGCACTTCTACATGTGTTTCAACACAACAACACATATCTTCCTAATAAGACTCTTCTTTCCTTGTACGCCTTAACACAAGCAAGCTCAATGGTTAACGCTGATAGTTATCAGCCACACCTACAACTTATGTCAATGAACGACTCACACCTCAAAGGTATAGTTTCAAGCTCTGCAAATCTACACACAAATAACTGCTTTGGCAGTCTGTATTTTATGCTCCGTAGTACTTCTGCAGAGCAGCAGACAAACAGCTGAGACTGAAGAGCAATGGAAAGCTCAGCCTTGGAGCTCAGCCTTGGAGCTCCATCCACCGCAGCCAGTCTCACGTCGGCCTTTCATTTTGCCTTTCTCCACACTGAGGAGTATCGATTATAAATACAGCCGAAGGACGCGTCTCTTTGCAAGTACTGAATTTCTAAGCTTGTTTAAAAGGAGGAGAAGCTGTTTGAGCATCCTTAAAGTCTCTCCTGTAGCATGAGAGAAAAACACTGAAATCATTCTTCATGTAATGGTACAAACACTCTGTTATAAATGGCCTAACGTGGCTGATCACTGCCATCCACCGCTGGCCAGGAAAAAGCAAGTACAAAAGAAAGACCAATGTCCTTCTCTTAGGCTATACCTTGCAGCTAACCTGTGGAAGCAAGCAGTTAAGCCTCTTCTTATATAGTCAGAAATGGAAGGTGACTCATGTTTGAAGCATACTGTCCAAACGACCTTGTCAAGCATGTAACTGATGCCAAAACATCAGATTGAGGCAAGCAAAGAAAAATGGCATGTTAACAGAATAGTTCAACACGTGGGCATAGGCACAAAGACCAAACCAAATCCAAAAATCAAAAATGACAACTAAAGCCAAGGATTTTGCTAAGCACAAACTAACTGCTGCCTGAGATTTTATGTGCCGAATAGGAGGTTCCATCAGCCTAAGATTACTCTCAGGCCTTAAGTTCCCCTTTCATAAGCTAAAGGCAAAGTATCCTGTGACTCCCAAGTTTCAAGCTGCTATCACTGCTTGCCAAGAACTGACAAAAACAACTTCTTAAGAAGTTCTCTAAAGGAATTTGATTCCCAGAATTGGCACAATGTCATCAGTAACAGACGTTATGCATTTTTGACGTGAAAATTTGATTTTTCCAAATCAATTTTATAGGAGGCAAATGACTTTCAATGTTCATCTTTACTCAAATGAGTAAATCAGTACTTTTCAAACTGAAAGGGATTCAGGCAGAGTAACTAAGGGCTAATCTTTTCCTTTTAAAATGGAAAACGGTATCTGTTCTTTAGTCCAAAGCACTGAGAACAGAAATAATCCTTCTTGTGATGGCATCATTACACTTTTCCTTTCCCATTTCATAGCAGCTTAACTCACATCCAGGCTTACAGTTCACATGTTCTCTGGAATGGCCACAAATTACACCAGATAATTCGACGGTATCAATTCATCTGGCTGAGGGAACTGTGTGACACTGCGCAACACTATCTATCAGGAGCATTGGGAACCTTGAATGCAACACAGCAGTCCCCACCCTGGGCTAAAGTTCCTGGAGTAGCACATAAGGTCAAGACACAAAGCAATGCACAGCGGGCACTACCAGGTGAAATAGAACATGCTTTTATCCGTGGAAATGAAGGTTGTCAGAAAGAGTACTTGGCTGTTCCTGTAAGAGTACAGCAGGAGATAATTCACTGTGAAGTAAGCCAAGCAGATATCCAGAAAAATGAAATCCAGTTATGCAAGCCTTTGCAACTTCATCATCACTAATGACAGCGACACAGAAAGAAAAATATGCAGGCTACTGGCATTCAAAGTTGTGAAGATACAGAACTTCAGAGATTAAGATTTGTAATCTCTGTTGCCAGACGACGAAGCAGCATCACGTACAGAAATACTACAATTTAACTATTAGAATAAGGTGTTTTCTGATCAGTTTTTGTTAAAAAGGAACAAATGAGACATAGTGTTTCACAAATTGTGCAAATAAAATGTTCCTAGTGTTCCTATGCTTCACAGATGTGGGAAGGATAACAGGAAGTATATGTGTTTCTTAAGCTATAACGCTGAACTTTTATGACCTCTTAGCACAAGGAAATGGCAATTCTGAACTCAGTGTACCTCAAGTGGGCTCTGATAGGACCTGTAAGTGAGTGCACCAGAAAGAAGAAAGCAATACTGCCTATTACATACCCAGGAAAACTAAACGACAAAAAATGACAAGTACAGCAAGATGATTCACCCTAGAACAAAACTACGAGGAGCCCAGGAATTCAATAGCTGGAATCCTACTAGCGATTACACTTCAAGCAGCAAATACATCCACTTCTTCAGAATCCTAAGGAAAGCACAGATCACACCTGACAGAGGACAAATGCTTTAAAAGGAAAGCCTGCAAACTAATACATGCATAATTCTGTAAACGCCTGCTGCTATTCCCAGGTATAAGAATTTACATGCTTCATCCTGCACATGCTTATAAAAGCAGCTAAATGCATTCAAATTTCTGGAGTCAGATTTACCATATCATTTGAAGTATCAAATAAGTTCCACATTGCATTCTACATTTCTTCATAAAACAACAGCTGAGCAGAACTGCTCCTGCTTCAAAGAATAACCTGAACACCAGAGGGTTATTCAGGGATTTTAATGTACAAGATCTTCAACCTCAGTTGGCTAGAAACAGCAAAACCACATGAAGGTCAATGAGAGCTGAGTTAATCCGAGCAACAAAAGGGGCAACGACAACAGCAGAGCAGCTTTTATACACATTAAATTATTCTATATAACAAAACTGATGTACAAAGAAACTACCTACACATGAATTACTTTTCTAACACATATGTATTACAGTGTTAGTTAAGTGTAAATATGATTAAAAAAAAAAAAAAGCAAGCAGCTCTTAATTGAAAATAACCTAGATAGCAGATACATAGCCAGTGCTCCCGTATAATCCTAAATACAAACACAGGCAAAATGACAGCTACAAGGATAAGATAAACTGTAGTTATCTTACTTACAGGCTGATCTTTGTTGTGACTATTCTGGAAGCATCCAAACTCTTCAGCTTCAAGCTGTCTAAATCACAATTTGTCTGTCTCTCAGCTGACACACATAGGTCTCCATTTTTAATCCCTTCAGCACGCAAGAAAGCTCTTCCATCAGAATCATTACCATGCTTCCCCGTCTTGCTTTCATTTCTGCCTTCAGCAAACACCATGGCATTGTCTTCTGCCTTATCAGCCAGCGAAACTTTGGGAGACTCCAAGCTGTCTTCCCCAAAAGCCCCAGGTATAGCTCCCTTCTCCACTGAAGTTCTTTTTGTCACTGGGTTACTCTCTGTTGACGCTGAAGTCTGCCTTTTTGAGGAGTAATCTTTTATCTGACTCTTCAAACCAGTGGGGGAAGTAGGGACAGTGTCCAACTGATTCTTTTTATATGATCTTCTCCTTGTGGGGGTTGTGGTTGAGACCTGCTGTTTACCTTTGTCAGCTTCAGTTTTAGACGTCCCTTTGTGAGCAGCTCCAACTTTCAGGTCTGGATTATTACTTGGGGAAAAGGAATTCCGTTCAGGAGTCTGTTGAGGAGACTTCAGTTTTCTTTCTGAGGTTATTATCTTGTCTGAAAACACCTCAGAAGAGGCATCATCCTCAAAAACAGAATCTTCTCTCGCAGTATTCTCAGTCTGGTTTCTCTCTCCGTTTGGAATGTCACTAGATGACTGAGATTTTCTCCTTTTTCCAGATCTTTTATTAGAAGATTTCTTATCCATTGTGTCTGAGTCACCACAATTTTCTTCCGATATAACAGTCACAGGTTCATTAAGGAGTTCGTCTGTTTTTCTAAGATAGATATCAACTGTTAACACTCTAGCAGGCTGTGGGTGTTCACTTGCCAGAGTTTCCAGCTTGTATGGCAAATCCTTTGGCTTTGCATGCCCAGGCTCCTCAGACACCCACGTGTTCACCAGCTGCTTGTGGCTCAAGATACTCTTTTCCAAGTCTTCACTAGACAAATTCCTCAAGCTTTGTATAAAATCTGGAGTTGTGGAATTACTTATATCTGTGACAGACCCCTTCTCCAGTTCCTGGGTTTCTGCATTCAGGCTGCTCTCAAAGAAAGAGTTTTTAATGGTTTCACTGCTGCTGCTCCAGTCCGGTGACCACTCGCTGTCAGAAGAGACTCCTCGGACACTCCATTCTGAAATGGTGTCGTGATACAGAGGCCCTACTTCCCCACTGAAATTATATTCCTGTGCCTCAGGAAGGACACTCACGTTTCTCACTTGCTTCTGTGCCGGAGGAGCTTCGGGTCCTTCTTGTAAATGTTTACAGTAAACTGGCAGCGCTTTGTGTGGCGAAACCGACCTCTCCCCTTTCCAATGTGAAGTGTGTTCTAATGAACTTTTGACGTTTTTCCTTTTCCCTGTACCAAACAAATTTCCAAGTCTTTCCAAAACCGGTTTCTTTTTATGCTCTTCTCTGGAACAATCTGGAAATTGCGAGGTGGACTACAAAAACAAACAAAACATTTGGTTAACGTCAAAAGTGGTTCTGTAATATGTATGTTTGTATTAATACCACCTTGAAATTAAAAGGATACGATGATCGGGGAAAAAAAAAAGCAACACACTTATTAAACAATACTAGTTCTCATAAAAAAAGAAGAAACCTCAAAAGACAATTAGAATCCCAGGATCCTTCTCAGGCTTTTGCCTGTGTTTGTTTACAAGCGCACTTGTCGTGCCTTACAACAGCAGCGTTGTATGTCCCAGATCTCAAGGGATTGCACAAGTGGTGAACATCACCCCAGGTAACGAAGCATCCTGGAGCTTGCAGGACTTGGGACACACGCTGCTTGGTTAAAGTCTTACAGGCCAAAAACAGAGCGGGGAGCTGAACTTTCCATACTGGCTGACAGTTCTGGGGCTTCTGCTGGTAGAGGTAAGTTTCAAGGGTGTAAGTTTTCTATGTTTTTTCCTTAAATAAGTCCTGTAACTATGTGGCCTGTGTTTTGGGCTAGAAAGCTCTGGACTACAGAAGGCTCCGCATCATTCAGTGAGCATTACTGGGTCAAACGCTGCCCTGCATTACTCCCAGTGAAGCTTTCCCTCACAACTTCTAATTAACATGGTAAACAGGAAACACGCAATGGCATCGCAGAGCAAAGAAGCCTATTTGCATTGTAATACATTCACACTTCTACATGCCGGCACGATGAATACGTGTTTGGAGCCGTGTCTTTCAAAACACCGTCAGCGTTCCCCACTCGGGCAGATCTCTCCCCCCTGCAGCCCGCGCTCCATGCGCTCTCAGCCTCTTTTCGCCCGCAATCACCGCGGTTTCCCCGCAGCGCCCGCATCTCTCCCTCACACCGTCCCGCCTCAACCCCGCGTCCCGGGGCCGCCACCACCCCTCCCTGCGCGGGA
>WBMW01003369.1:1490167-1573692 GCA_013396635.1 Penelope pileata
CGGGGCGGCGGTCGCCCCACGCCCGGGCGGCGCCCCCCACGCCTGCCCCCGTCCCCGGCGTGAGAATGACTCCGCGGCCTAATGGTGCCGGCGCTCTCCCCGGGCGCTCAATTAGTATTTAATGTTTAATGAATGCTCAGGTAGTCCTCTTCTAATTAACGCTTAATGACTTCGATGAACAGCTTCGACAGGAAGGGCCGCGCGGAGCTGCGCCCGGGCGCTGCCGAGGCCCCGCGCGGAGGCGGCAGACACCAGGTCAACCCCTGCGGGGCGGCCCGCCCGGCCTCCGCCGCTCTCACCCCGCGGCTACTGAAGGAATCGGGCGGTTTTTGTGCTCCCTCCTCCGGGTGAAGAAGCAGTAGGTTACCTACTTCTGCTTCATCAGCAAACCAACTGCTGGCCTCTGTTCTAAAACTCCTGCAAATGTGAGGGGGGAGCCCCGCTCAGCCTCCCTACTGCTGGTAAACTGTGCAGCAACTGGGCTTGCCCAAGCACATGAAAACTACAGAAAAACCTAAAATAAGGAAATTCATTTGTATGGTTAGCCTATCACATCGCAACCAAACAAAAACCCAAGAGATCCTGTGTCCTTGCCTACCTCTCTTCTGCGTTTTTCTTATCAGCACCTGTACCACCACCAAAGTTTTGTCTCTGTGTGCAGCGATCCTCCGCCCAGCAGCTCTCAAATGGGCAACTCAACGATTGTGACCAACACTTCGAGTTTTTGGGGTTGCTTTGTTTGTTTTTGACGTTTTCTCGTGTGTGTTTTTAGAGATAGTAAAATAATCTGCAAATGAGAAAACTTGACGCCTGTCATTGCCCTGCCTTTGCCGTCTGCCTTCAACCAGTCAAACCAAAACACTCAATTACACGAAGAGGAACATTAAGGGCTGCACACAGTTCATACAGCTCAGACGGTTAAAGTGCTTTTGTGATAACAAAACCAACTATAAATTTCCCTATCACATACAATAATCATGAGCAATGGTGCCCAATTACTCTGATTTTATTTGATTCTAGGAATACATTGCCAGTACTAATTAATTGTAGGGAAGGCAAAAGGAGACAGTACTGAACACTGTGAGCTAAAAAAGGTAAAAATGCAGAATTTGCACAAACACTTAAAGCAAGCCAATAAGCAATGAGTAACAGTCTCTGAAAATTCATAATGATTTCAAATGTGAGGAGGATGTGCTATTTTAGCCACAATAAAAACTGCTAAAAGACTAAAACAGGGGAAATTTAATTTAATTATGGTGCCAATCTGCCTATTACTATTTGGCTGAAAAATAGTTGCCAGTCCTCTAAATAACTCGGGATTACATTATCAACCTGACAGTCATTATTGCACTTGCAGTCAAGCTTTGGGTTTGCGAGATTACACTCGGAAAAAATTAGTTATTTGAACTGTGGATCTGGATTTCTTGCTTCCCAGTGGTTGATTTTCATAAGGTTCATGGGAACTTAATTATCTCTGAGACGTCTCCCCCTTTCAGATGTCGTTTAAACTGCCCAACAAGTTCAAAAGGTGTTGGATGGAAGGGAGGAGGGACAGCCAGCCAGTCCACTCCCATAAGCCTTGTTTCCTCAGGGAACATGGCTGGGTATTTTTGCTTGATCTTGAAATAGCTGCCCTATGTAAACTGTTTTGAAGTAATTTCTTCATACAAAGTACTTTAATTACATACAGGTCTTTCAAAACACATAAAAGGCCAGGCACTTGCCCTGAAGAGCTTGTATTTTAACTCAGATAAATGTAGATGAGCCGGTACTGCCAGTGCAAGAGGGCACAGAGACCAGCGTTCTCAGGAGCACGGGGGGCCCCAACCTGAGCACAGAAAACAAAGATTTCATTTTCAGAGAGCAAGAAGGACCTTTCTCTGCAAACAGGCTTCTTCAGTGTGTTTCAGCTGAAGCATTCGTAGGGCTGAGAAATTCAGTCATTTCAGAAAACCCTGATCAGAAGCTATGGCAGTGGCAAATTTTTAAGGGGGAGGAGAAAAAAAAAAGCAAACTTGCCTGTCCTTGGACAGAATGCAGGAAGCTGTTCCAAGTGTACTGCATGAGTCTTTAAAGCTGTAGTCTAATCTGAAAGCAAGACGCTTTCTTCTTAACCAAGAAATGTAAATCTTGTTTGTATTTATATTCATACCTGTTTACATTAGCATTAAAATATTTCCTCTGTTTTTGGCTGTATTTTTTTTTTTTTTTTGCTCATTAGCTAATGTAAGCTGCCACAGCCTAACCCCTAATTTAACAAAGTAATTAAACATGTGCTTTGCTGGTCTTCTGATTTGTTGAATCAGAACTTCAGGCTCTGTCTTGAGGGATCAATTGGATGTAATTTTGTTAGATTACTTCATCTGAGTCAGTTGAACATGACCAGGAACACTTCTTAGGGCATGCAGTATAAGAAAAAAGGTAGCGTACTTACTAGTCATTAGCAATTCTGTGGTAACTAATAGGTGGAAATATCTAGTGTGGACAACAGTTCTCCTGCAATTTCAACATGTATTTGCTAGCATATGTTCACATTCAGAGGTAAAAAACAAAACAAAACAACAAATAATATTTAGTGAAGAGTTAAGTTTGGCCTCTGTCATTCACTAGGTGACCATAAATGACAGGATTTCAAGTAACATGCAAACTTTTGATACCCTTCTGATACCTTTCTATCTTGAACAGTTCTGGTACTGCAGGAACTTTCTAAGTTCCTCTTGCAATGCCAGGAATTTTGGAGCTCTTTAAATCCACAGTATTGTAATTCTTACAACCACCAGAAACAGAAAGCCTCAGAGTTCTATCAGTCATCACGTGATATGCCAAGAAGTGCATTAGCCAAAAGCATTTAAATAAATAAACTGCTACGTTTCAGGCTGTAGCGTTCTTCACAGTGACTGACTCAAATATTCAACGCTTGCGGTGCCAGGCTTTGTTAGGCTGAAAATTTTGCTGGATTATTGCTGCCAAAACGTGCTGTAAAAGTAGTAGTGAGAAGACTAGAAGGAAGGCTGTACGAATAAAAGCTAAGAGAAATGTCTGAGCAGCACCAGACCTGCTCAATACCCTGCTTCAAGTGCTACTGAGAGAAGATACCCTCGCTCTCCCACTTCCCAGGTGAGTGCCCCAAAAACTGGCAGAGAGAAAGAGGGAGTTGTAAACAGAAACAAAAGCTTGCTGCTTTTGCTCTTATTTAAAAAGTATGGGAGAAGTTACCAAAACATTTGACCTGAAACAGTTCTTTGTTTTTACTTGAGGGGGGGAAGCAATTATATTTGAAGTTAAGGTGAATGATTTCTACTCTTAACTACCATCAGTAAACTAGATTTGAATGCCTTCAGTTCACTAAAATAATTTTTCCTTGTTTATGGTGACCCTTCACAAAGCCACAGAAGAGGGGTTACTATTACGAATAGTGGGACTGCGTTACTCTAACCCACACACTGCCTTCCTCCAAGTAACAAAGGTTTGGCACACACACAATAACCATTTTTAGCATTTCTTTTAAATGTATCACATTCCAGGTTGACAATTTCCTCTTCAGAGGCAGAGAAGTAAATACACTGTAAATTTAACAGCTTCATCTGAGCATGGAATCCACTCCCTCCCTCTTGCAACTCTTTGACTGATGCATGGCTAACATCCAGCTATTGCTGTTTCTAACAATTTCACTTTTACCCGAGCCCTTTATCCAGGGAATGTAGTTACACTGATTGGGGAACTTATCTGAGCAACCAGGGAGCTATAAATAGGAGACTACTGAGCAGAATGAAGGGAAATGAACAGAAGTTTTTCTGATAGTCATATTTTTCCACAACCTACTTGTGTACCCTATCTTCTGCTAAGGATGTTCAAGAGAACAGGACCTGTCTGTTTCCAATGTATTTGATCAGTGTTTAACTAAATTTTTAGTTAAAACGTATATTGAAAATTGACCATTTTGCAACAGCATATAGAATAATATGAACACTGAGTCTACACGTTTAACTGATTTTTTTTTTTGAAAGGAAATACTCAGCTCAGATGTAAGCGTAAATTCTGTATTATTTCGTAGGTGCCAAAATAAGAGATTTAGATACTGAATGCATCAAAAAAAAAAAAAAATCAGCTAGCCTGAAAGAAGCAAATAATGCAAAATCAAATAAATAGAAATACTTCTAGAAAGCTCAGCAGAAACAAAGAAGCACAAGTGTAATTTGAACAGATCATTAAATCAGTATTTTGGAAAGGAGATTGATTTAAAAAAAAAAAAAAAAAAAAGAACAGGCACGTTAGAAAAGACATGCCTGCTCCCATCTCCTCTTCCCCAGAGCTAGTTATTTCCATACACTAAAATCTTTACCCCCCTCCCCTTCTGTCAACAGCAGCATCTGTTATTTAAAGAGACACTCTATAAAACTAATGGAGATCAAATTGATTTCACAATTTTAAGAAGTTAATTGTGTAGAAACCTATAGATTTCTGGTGAGGTTTAAAGGAAAAAAAAAAAGAAGAGTACCATTTGCCTTACCATGATGATGACGATAATTCTTTTTGCTGTTTACAGAAGAATAAACAAACTATGGTGTGTGAGATGCAGTCCTGTGTGTCACTAACCAAACCCTTTTTCTCAGCAATCCTCCCACGCTTTAACCCCTTCTGTCTTCTGGCAGCACTCAGTTAAAAACACGCAAAAAAGGAAGCAGTATCTGAAAGGAGCCTTTCCAACTGATAAGTCATTTGGCAGACAAATTATAGCCGTGTAAGGGACTCAATTAGAGGACAGTGAGAAGAGCTGCAGAGCGGTGGCAGCAAGCCCTCCAGTGAGCACCGCAACAGAAGCGGAGAACCTGTTGCGAAGAGCTGTGAAGTTAGTGTTGGGCAAAAGGCTTGCATGCATTAATTAACATGCAATACTAGGATGCAGATATGCAACAGTAGGAAAAATATACCACACACGCTGGTTCTCACAAACTTGATTAAAGTTTTTTGATCCACATTTAAGATGGCTAAAGGAAAAAAAAATCACTTGTGCCTTTATTCTACAAGAGATCAACTTACACAGACAGGCATCCTCGGTTCTTCACCTTCCTGAGCTGGTACATTAAATCTGCATTTTTCTAGGGTCTCAAGGAAAAATGATACTACGATGGAATTTGAAAAAGCAGAAAACAAGCAGCACCAAAAGTACGAGCAGGGACCATTCAACATTGAAGACCTGAGAGAATATTTAAACTCTCCTGAACTTGGAAGACTTTCAGGAATAAAACTATATGCAAATAAATAGCATTAACATAAATAATTGTAGTAGTTGTGTTTCAATGTAAGAGAAGGTGAGAAAGCTTGATATCAGTTAACCTCACATCTTTGCTCTCAGCATTTCTAGCCTTGGTCTTGGGTCAGAGCAGTATCATTAGATAATCTGCTCAGTGAGACGTTACCTCTTTTGAGGTGAAGACTGGAAATAAGCATACATTCTGTTTTATTCTAAGAGAGAGGAACTTGAAAGTACTTGCTCTGTTAAGCAACAGAGGATAAAAGGTAAAAGCATTCTGTAGGGGAAGAGAAGGCCTTGGAAGTTTCTTAGGTCTCTGTAACCAGAAGCCACAACTAATAAATATAAACAATTTCCTTTTTTTTTTTTAAATTCTGAATGCAGTTCAGAATGATAAAGAATCTGTCACATAAATATTTTTGCATTTACTGTTCATAGGCCTCTTTCTTCTGTTTTGTGAGGAGGCACAGTATCCTGCCACTAACTCTACGTAAATTTATCGGTATGTTTGGGTTTAACATGAACTGTCTAGCTTAGACCTCAAGCTCACCATAACACTTCTCAATTCATTTTAGATTATTTAATGACTGGAGATAGGAAATAGGTTTCTTTTGCTCCACATTTATGTGTCTGTGTGACAGACTAAGCCGTGAATGTCTGGAAATCAGTTCTATCTCAAGCATCATCAAACACTGGTCTTGATCTCTTCCCCTCACTTTCATGTAAAACTGTTGCTGTCAGTAGGAGCTCCATAGTACTTAAAGTGTGTGAGATTTGAACAAGCCTTGCAGCATTTCAGGGCATGTACAAGAATCTCATAAAATATCAGTAAATTCCATGGGCAACCCCAAATCAGCTACTTCAAGAAAGAAAAGTCACTGCAGAGTTTTCACTGGTACTACTGAGCTTACAGTCAAACACACCTGCTAGTTAGGTCAGTTAAAAATGCACAGGCAGCAACTCATTGCTATTTCCATTCTGCATCTTGCTCATCTAAGGAAAAAACATTTTAAGTAGCAATCTGGATTTCTTTGCTAAGCACATGAAGTAAAACTGATGTGTATTCCCAAAAGGGAAATTATGCACGCTGAAAACACCTTCTCAGGACTGTTTATACATTTTTACATTAGATGATTATTAGACAAAGAGGAAATAACCCTAAGGAGCCACATATGTTATTAGCCTTTGCCAAATACTGCACTGATGTGGCTACCCTGTGCTGGCTAACCGAGCTGGCTCCTCCTGGGCTAGCTTAGGCATCTCTACATGATTCTGCATGTAGCTCCATTCCTCATGCACTCCAGTGCTCAGTCTCTCTCGTTAGCCAGCCCTACGTGCTTAGCAGATGAAGGGTTTAGGTTGTCTCCCTCTCTGCATGCACTATGTAGGAAACCTAGGTCCTTACCAGCAGTTTTAATTCAGTCTAGGAAAAATATGCCTAGGAGTTAGTTAACTAAACCACCCAAGTCTTTTAGTCCTTGACTGGCTGTAGCTCTGGAGACCTAAAGATAACTTATGATGTCATTTGAAATTTGGAAAACTGGGGTTCCTTTCACTGGGTGAAACACATAGTTTGAAACAATGCCTGGAGAGCTGAAAGTCCATCTGCTAGCAAGACAAGGATTTTCCCCAGCTCTGGCACTGTAGGTAACAGGCTAACTGTCATGGGCATACGGGGCAAGAGACAGAAAGCCATCATTCTAAACACTGCGTTGTTACTGCAAGACTGCAAAATTGTAAAACAATAAAACCAAATTGGACTGCTGATCTGACCAAAGCCAAACTGCATGAACCTAACAACAAAGAGAAGTGCACGTTCGACATGCTTGCTTTCGGAAGTAGATGTAATGGTCCTGAAATAGGAAAAGGTTACTGTATGTTTATGACTCTGAAAACCATTCAGTAGGAAGAAAAAGGACTATATTTAATCAAGTGTCTTTAAATACAACATCAATAGAATCGCTCTTCTCCACATTCTCATTAAATAGATCAATATCGTGCGGTGTAACTTCTATTATAAATTATCCTGGGGTACCTTTTAGTATCTTTAAACAAACAGAACCTTTAAACTGAAGCATGTCTCAAGTCAGCCCCACCAGTATGAACGCACCCAACAGAGCAGTTGCTTAGGAAAATCTGGGCTTGATAGCCTGTGTGCTTCACAGAGCTCTTTTCTAAAATGTAAGAAGTGTTTACACCCCTTGATAACTTCTTTGATGTACAGGGTTTTCATCGGGTACGGATGAAGAGTATTAAGTACACGGAGCTATGATTACTAAAATGCCTTATCCTAGCTTTATAAAAATGGCTGGACATCTCCTTTTACATTTGAATTACAGTGTTATAATTTAGCATTTATTCTAAATAACAGTGATCACCTGAGGCTCCCAGAATTCCCTCAAGCTAATTATTATAATAATTGTTACAGAGAATTGCCTTACTATTAATTAGAGTAAACTTTATATAAACCAGTACAGAGAAGATAGGAGTGACTCAGGACCCACTAGTTCCCTGCAGTGGGCAAAAATTAAATCAAGTGGAATATTCCTGCAAACTCTTTGCTCTTAATCCCACGATTACATCAGTATCGTGTAATATTCACCATTAAGCAACAGAAACTTCTAAGAGAATTTTTTAATGAAATGTATTTATATTCGTAGGTGTGTTTATTTTAGGCTCCAAACAGATGTAATTAGTACATAAAGCACTAAAATAAACAGTATGTGCCCGTCCAGAAAACAGATGCATTATTACTTAGGAAGAAAAAGGGAGATGCATGTTTTCCTGCTATTAGGGATCTGTTATTACAGACATGCTGCACTAACCTACTGTGCACACAAAGTACTAAACGTTAACTGCTAGAGAGATGTAACTACAGCAGCATTTACATCTCACTAGCATTACTAGTGGAGAACTGGATGAATGTTCAAACTGCTACCTGGTACTCTTAAAAAAAACCTTCAGGTTTTACCCCTAAAATTACTATATTCTGTTGATTAAGAATGATACAACAGGGAATGGGGATGAAACTAGATTAAGCTCTACAGTTCACAAATACCAACATTGCCAGGGAATGTCAAGAAATGGACAGGGCTATTGATTCCACACTTGAATTCTGAAACAAGATGTTAGTTTGGGCAAAAGCCAACCCAGCACGCTTGTAGGACAGGCATTGGTGCCTGTGGCTTAGAACAAAGAGGCATTATGAAGACACTTTTTGAGTTAATCCTATAAGCAGCAGGATTAAACAAATGCAGTTTTAACTACCGCAGTTACAGCTCAAACCATTTGAGAACCTTTCTAAATACAATCTGGTAACAACTTGCTCCATCAGCAGCTCTGGGAGGGCACTCTGTATGACTCCAGTCCACTATTCCTCAGTGCATGAGGACATGGGAGGCACCAGGACAGCCCAGTGAACACCTGGCAGGCTCCAAGTGCTTCCTCTACACAGAAGGAAGGAGTGTGTGTGTTCTCTCCCATTGCCACTCCACTGCTTCACTCCTACGCCTTCTTGGCAGCAGGTGGGGAAAGGGTGGGAAGAGAAATCTTGGCTGTGCCATACAGTTTCCCTCTAGCTACCCAACCTTTTTCTCTGCAAGTGACTCTATCTTTTGTCTCTGCTGCAGCTCAGGCTTTCCCAGCCAGCTGCATGATGAGCCTGACAAGTCTCCTTGGTTCCTCAGCTGTGCACAGTGCTCTGAACAGCGGCCAGCAACACCCAGGGTGAGCTTCTGCTTCATGGGACAGCTGCTTAGGGAAACCAGGACACAAAAGTGCATAGACCTTTCTCATGTTTGGAAAGTTTCTTTTGTTTTGTTTTTTATTTTAGTTCCAAGAGTCAGAAATTTATCTGATGAAAAGAAGTCTTACGTGCCAGAGGAAAATATACCCTCAGCATTCCCAGAAGCAAAACAATTGAAACTCGTCTGGAAAACAAGGAAGGGGAATATGGAGAATCACCACTTCTAAAAATCAGAAGTCTCTCTAGAAAAAACACAAAAAAGTAAACAGATCTCTATATTCTTTTTATCTAAATACTAGTTTCTAAACAGTTAGAAAATAGGGAGAGGGTTTGTAAAGATGGGAGAGGAAAACAGATTATATTTTTGTTTGCATGTCATCAGGTATAATTCAGAGGGAATTATGTCATCATGTCCCACTATAAAAAGCAATGTTTGTACAATAAAACATATTCTATTTAAATCTTTAGATGCTGTTGGCAACCATAACACGTTCAAAACTTACCTGTTGAAATGTAAGCCACTGTGATTTTGAAAATTATTTCAAGCAAGCTAGTTTGTATGAAAGGTAGATTTATTTTAAAATCTCAAAATCTTACTCAAACAGTTGTTTAGGCAATTCTTTATTGAAGTGGATTGCTCTTTGCACTTGCAGATCTTGAGCTATGGCAGACTGAGTGCTTGTTTTACAGGGTAAGTGAAGAAGCACTCCAGCTTACCCACTATTAGTAAGTTCTCAGGAGAATAAAACCAGAAAGAAGTTTTTCGTGACTATCCTTTGCAAACCCATTATTATATTGCAGATGGAACTACAGAGCAATAAATTATACATACATGTATACATACACACTTTCCTAATTGTCCTATACGTTTATATAGAGTACAAAATGGCAAAAACTTGGTCAGGAAGAGTGAACTATTACTAAAAGCTTTGTGTTGCAGTCTTCTGAGATCTGAGGGTGCACAGGTGTACTGTGGATATGCTGAGCCATCTGGTCACGTAGCATGGCAAAATGGAAATATGGTTACACCCAAAGAGAGAGCACAGCTGGCTGCCAAGGTCCTGAAAACCATTCCAACACATTGCACAAGGGGGGAAGCGGTACAAGAAAAGCGTGATTCAAAGCAGTCTACAGCTCTCCATGCAGAGCACCACACAATAGCCTAGCATGGAGGCCAGAAACAGACTCCTGGTGATTCAAACACCAACTTCACAGGACTGTACTTACCAAGGGAAAGAGAAGGGAGGAGTATGCCCTTTGGGAAAAAGAGCCTGGTGTCATCCTGAGAGTTATACAGGAGCATGAGCAACGCTAGAGAGATGTTGAAATGCTATCTGGCTAGGTGTTTGGCAGGATGATGCACAAAGGTGGGGCAGATAAAGGATGGCCACTGATAACACTGGACTGCCTGGTGCACGATCCCACGTCACCAACAGCAGACTTATTTTACCTGTCCATATTTGATCACTGATGACTGACCTTACCGCTTTGCAAGGCACACTGCCTTGCCTGGGCAGCGTTGTTCAGCTGGAACACCATATTACCTCACTCCTGCACAGCAGGGTAGTGTGTCAGTTTGATAGACTTCGTATGTTGTCATTGCCTGGGGACAGACGGCAGATTATTCGGTGCTACAGTTCTGAAGACCTCAGCACGATCACACATTCTGGACCATTGCTCACATGACTGCCTTTTAAGCAGTCACTAACCATCCCAACAGAAACATGTTTTCACTCCTTGCATCTTGTAAACTTCTTCACAGTGTTACACAGAGCATGCAACAACTAAGATGAAATTTAATTCCAAACATAGTTCAACACAATGACTATGCAGGAATCGAGCCTAGTGTGAAGTTGGACATAGCTTTTTTATAATTCTCCTGTGTCAGGGTAGATATGTTGAAGTGTTTGGATGGAGAGTGCTCTAAGTGACATCAGTCTGAAGTTGCCAGCCAAGAGTAAATAAATGTAGGTTGTCTGATACGTTTGTTATTTTTTTAAACCTAGTTTTAAAAAACAGTAACAACCAACCAACCAAAGTCCTCAATAAGCTTTGAGTACTTGAAAGCTGTCTATCAGAATAAGAATTAACTGGTATTCCTATTATGCCTTCAAATTTACATATTCAAAAAGGGAGAGGGGAACCTATTTGACTCCGTGCATCCACTGCTATCTTGAATGACAACATTTTAGAATACAGATTTCTCTCACAGTAACATTCCAGAAGCCATGCTCCTTCTACGAAAATGCTAAGTAACTTCATGCCATCTTCCCTCCTGTCTTCTGTACTTCTCACTAAGGCTCATGTTAGCTGTCAGCTGTAGTCCTGTACACCTGCAATCAACCACAGCTTATTTGCTCATGTGCTACAGCTCAAAAGTAAACTCCTCACCAAAAAGCTGAAGAAACATGACAGAAAGATGTTTTCAGTGCCTCGCAATCAGCCACAAGAATTGCATGCTATTTTGAGGAAATAAGAGAGTTAAGTGTCTTAAGCCAGATTGCAAATAGCAAAATGAAAACTTTTTTAAGTCAATACAGAAATGAATTTGTGGTTCAAATGGGGATAAGATGTATAATGAGCTAGGAATATGGAAAAAAGTGAAACAACAAGGAAATTGCAATGATGCCATCAGTCTAGTCAGCAGAATGGTATTTTATTAAGCAGAGCAGTAACTGTGTTGAGCAATGCTCAGAGAGCTCCTGTCGTGGATAGCTCAGAACCTCTTGTCTTAATTACCCCTAAATTTCAAGAGTTTTTGAAAGATAAAAGGATGAGCATGTCTTCAGTGAGTTGTGTGACAAAGCCAAATAATAATCAGATAGTTTTATAATGCACCTGGTATCCAAGCTTTTTGATATTGGGACTTCTCAAAATTTTGGTCTCTGCCTACACAGTACATATGTCTGTGCATATGTAATTGGCTGCGGGATTCTTCTGCCTTCATAGTTAACAAATGTGGTTGAATTGAGGACACCTAGCAATTTTTTTTTTTTGAAAGAACCATGGTTTTGTATCCAGAACACTTCTGATGCAGTGCTGTCTAGGCTGGGAAATGTAGACAGAATGATACTTAGCCAAAAGCACATGCCATCAGGGGTACTCTTAACTCAGTAATTCTTAACTCCATTGTACACCTCACATCAATCATACTAGAAAGAAACCTGTAGTATGCATGGCTTAAATTTCTGGTGATGCATTTATCACAATAGTTCTTCTAACCAGAAACATAAAATAAATGGCAGTTACATTAAGATCCCATTGGTAGAGTCCTAGTATATGTAACAGCTTACTATGTCTTCTGAACACTCCTACTCACATTTTTCGTTTTGATATCTTTCCTATCTGCTATGAATTCCATCTATAAACAAATGGCTTTTTTATTTTGTTTTTTGGCATTCTTTAATTCCATCTTTCCTGTGTCTCCTCTCTGGTATCCCTCTTGTCCCCTTTCCCTCTCTTATTTAGGCCTTGACAAAGCACAGATAAAGCAGTGGAAACACAATTATTACAGCTACAAAGCAAAAGTGCCTACACAAATTCATATTGTGTTTCTCTCTTTTTTTGTTTTTCCCCTCTTTAAGGTAGACATGCTATCTGAGTCCCGTCAGCCTGCCAAGCGTTGCCAGTGTTGACTCACAACTACAGATGGCTGTCCTCTCCTGAGTCAGCTTTCCTACAAGGTATGCTAGTACCCATGTGCTATGAAGAGTAAATTGCTTGTATAGGTTCTTTACTGCTTCCCTATGTTTTAATGTCAGTGCTGAGAAATACTTACAGCAAAAGACAGTGCTGGAAGTTACTTAAGCTGAAAGAATTAACAAAAACATAGTTCAGTCCTCCACTGCTACTTAGTCCTGTTCTTTAGGAAGAGCTGGCCAACATGTGGGCTCTTGCCAGCAGGTGGTATTACATAATGGTTGTCAGTACATGCTGGGGCCAGTTTTGCCTTGTCTACATGGTACTGAGCATCCCTTTCTGTCAGATATACTCACGGTAGTCAACACTGCTATTACATCTCTGTAGACTGCACTCTTAGATATTCTCTTAATGGAAAGCTTGTTGACAGAAGCTATCTCCAAGTTACTCTCCCTGCAATCCTCTGTGGGTTTTACCATTTACATTTTTACCATTTACACTTTACCAGATCATTTCAGGTTACTGGTTTATGACACTACTCACCAAATACTCTGGGCAAGTAATTTAAGATATAATGGCTTCTCAGAGCATGATTGTCTGTGGGAGACATCACTGTGACTTAAGTGGTCAGCTTTTAAATTCTGTCCCAGTTCTGTACTTTCTGGCTTCCATGATGACTTCAGTCCTATTTACATTTTGCTTGCAATTGGTTGTTGTGTTGTTGTTGTTTTAATTATGAATTGCATATTTATCAACTAACTCATTCTGAAAGAATATTTCAGTATTAATCATTGCAAACTATTGCAAAACATAGCACGACTCAGAGCTAAGCATCCTATAAAAACTTTAAAAGTTTAAAGAACAGACACAGTAAATTAAGTATTTGCCAAGAGTAGCATAAATCCTTTGTCAACGATATAGAAGTGCTGGCAGAGCTAGGACAAAATGAGACATTCATTTTTCCCTTCCCACATCTCTCCACCCTACTCAACTGGTTTGGTTTGAAAACTTGATTCCTTTTTTTTTTTTTCCCCCCATGAATTTCAAAGCAAAGACTTCAGTGTTCTTTTCCTATGAACATCACTTTCTTGCCCAAACCACGGTATGGTTGGAGCCCAAGAATAGGTACAAATTGCACAGATGGGATAAAAGGAAAAAAAACAACTTAGATAAACTGTTGTGACTTTCTCATGTTTTCCAACACACTTTTGGCCACAATAAAGAATGACTGTACTCAGCAGCGAGCACAATAACATCCTATTAAAATCCATATTACAAGCCACACAGACAATGAATAATGTAGCTATTCTAAGTTTTGTCAAAAAACTCTCACCTGGTCCATCCTTCACCACATTTGATGTTTTTTCATCCTCTCTGTATACTGTCCTCTTCGATTCATACAAATACATCAGGGGAGTGATCCCAAATCACTCTCTGTTCACGGATAACATACCTCAAACTTTAATAAAGTCATACATAACTTTAAATTTACATATATATGCATATACATAAATATAAATAAAATCCTTATATCCATCCTAGCCTATAAAAATCTTTCTCTATTGCTGTATTTTTGATTCCCTTAAAGCTTAGAAATTTATTTCTCTGGGTTTCCCATAAATGAGTACATTAGAGGCCCACAATGTGCAGGTGACTGTCACAAGCAGATCTGGCTATTTTACAGAGCTTAAAAGTTATGCTTTAAAATTTAAAACATGGGAGCTTACTCTCTCCTCTGTAGGAATGACACTGGGGAGCAATGTCATTAAAAAGTAGCCCTACAGGAGTGGCCACAAGCATGACTAATTGAAAAGAGAGTAAGTAAATGCCAGCTTTTTGCTGAAGAATATTATGTGGGGATTTTCAAGGGACTTTACACCTATCTGTTTAGTAACAGGGGGGAGTTCCTAGCGGGAAAAAAAGAGGAAAATGATTCAACTCATTAAAGCCTGGGAGGTGGAAAGTGCCATTACTTCAGGGAAACAAGTCACACCCTGGGGAAGAGGGTGGCTGGAAGCATCATGGGGTAGCAACGAATAATCTGCACCAAACACGCAATACTAGTGAATCCTACAACCCAAATTTAGAGGCTCTTCCCTACTGCGCACACTAGGAATGACAGGAGTTTCACCAGGTAGAGAACAACTGTTACACTGAAGAAAAGAGAGGGGGAAAAAGCCCCACGAAGTACATTACTTTACACAACAGTTGAGCATAAATATAATTAAGTCACTAGAAACTCCAGCAAGAATTCTGATGTCCAGTAAAACATTGAGCAGACTTTTCACCCTTCTGTTTCACAGGAAAAAAAATCCTAAAATGTCATATAGTTTCCACTTCCCTTTTCCTGAATTTTTGCACAAAGCAGGTTAGTGCTTTCCTGGATTTTATTTTTTTCCCCTCATCTGAGAAAAAACACAACAGCAGATACTCTTGGCTCCTGCATGACTCACTTTGTAGAACTTAGGCTACAGGAGTTTGTTTAGCTTTTTGATTCCAGACTGAGGAAGAATTAATTTTCTTCTTTCTGTCTGAAGCTTTGGCAGGAGACTGGTTAACCACTGAAAGGCTGTATCTGTTGAAAACTGTGGTGAAGGCAAGGACTTGTTCTCCTCAGGGCAGGCTCCTCTCACCTATCCACATACCAATAATTTTGTTGTCTTATGCTGGAAAGCAGTTCACCTGCTTTCACCCTTACTGGAAGATGATCAAGTGGCAGTATAAAATGCTTTGCTTCCACAGTTTAAGACATTACTCTGGCAGGTGACTTAGCAACCCCACAAGATCCCAAATAGACTGGGGGGTTTTGTTGTTTCTTGAGAAAATAAAGCACTGTAAGGAGAAACACTGTGAGGACCTGGGCTTGACGTCTTGCTAACGCTACTCTGAGCACAGCAGAAATGAAACTGAAGAAGCAGATGAGGAATACAAAGCTGAAAATATCTTAAGACATTGATAGCTATCACCTTGAAAGATGAGTTAAAGAGCAAGAGAACTTTTGGATCTGCTTATCTGCTGTCTCAGGAATATGGCAACAGCAGTGATAGAACAAACTCATCTAATCCAGTAATTTGACACAGAATCAAAATGGGCTTCCATAGCCACACCTGGGTGTTAGAAGTACTCCACCCAGTTTCCTTAGTTAAATATTCATGCCATAGGACTGAATCTGTGTGTGAAAGGCAGTGGCTGTGTTCAGGTAGCAGGTAGGTGTGAGAATTCTTATCTAGATGGAGAATCCTGAGAAACCCTTAGACAGATACCTGGTTATAGGTCTCAAAAAATGACTAATCAACACCTTGATGTAAGAGGAGAGACAGCAGCAGAGCACCGATATCTGACTGATGGAAAAAAAATGTTTAGCTCTAAATATCTTACGTGGAATTTAAGAAGTCCAGATGTTTTGTTATCATTGTTCCTAGTGAAGAGGAAATGTATAAATAATGAAGGATTGAGAACACTCTTTTCATTCACTCATTTTACTATAAGTAGAAGCCAATCTAAATTTAAAATTGTTCTTTACATGAACAATTTACAGGAAATACTTTTCAGCCTAACTATATTGAAACCCATCAGATTAACGTCTATTTGTCTGTAACTACATAATTCAAAGTCATTTGAGTTTTCCATATTGCAGGTAGGACTCCTTAGTTTGTATTAACATCCATTTGATTTTTATTGAAACTCTATGACAACAAACTATGCAGATTTAGCTGTGATTCAGTCCTCAACTTGAATTATTATTTATTTGAAAAGAACTGAATTCAGGAAGTTGCTTCTTTATCTATAGTATGAACACTGGCCACATTGCTTTATTAATTTAAACAGTCCGAAAAATATTTTAAAATGTTATTCAATTATGGCCATAGCTGTCTACCTCCAGAAGGACAGGCTGTATGACAGCTCAAATAATCTGCACAGACACTTTGAATACAAATAGGAATCTAACTAAGCTATTTTCCTTAATTTTCAAACAAACTCACAGACACAAAATACTCCTATATTGCTCCTCTGAGAATAACTGGATCATGCAAACATAACCAAGATCAGAATGCATTACTTGGAAAAATGAAAAGGAATAAGATGAGTTTTACAAACCTAGCAATAGAGTACTTTGCAAAACTGACATCTAGAAATGTTTTTTTTTTTTAATTTTATATTTAATAGTGTTAACAAACTTCCATTTGGAAAAAAGGTATTTTATATTAAAAATAAAAGGCATATTTTACATATTAAATAGTATTAGAAGAATGAAGAACATTAAATATATTTTAAAAAATTTATTAATTTCTCATAGATCTAGTTGCCTACAATGATTTAATGAACATATGCTATTTACATATGTGACTTTAAAAAAACCCTTGTTGATTTTTATATAGCTGATGTTTTCAGTCATTCAAAATCAGAAGCTTATAAAGCAAAGTGATAAATTCCAGACTGATTTGCAAAGGGAAAAGTTGTGGATATCTTTGTACAGAAGTAGGAATGCATCTGAATCAGCATCAAAGATTTTTGATGAGAGAACAATATTGATATAGAATTATATAGCTTCTTTTTTTTCCAAAAATGATGCAGTGAAAGAAAATATTTTAACCTCATAATTTGGTCAACACAGCATTTATTCATTGAACACTATTGAACAAGTGATTTTAAACACTTTTTAAACTTCCTTCTGCTTTACTAGCACTATTTATGAAAGTCAAATGAAAAGAAGGAAAAATCAAGTTGCACTGTATATCAAGAAGAGTTGCTGTGAAGCACTAGAACGGGTAAGAGGAAGATTTGTTAAACTCTGGAAGAAGATGAAAGGGGAAAACCAGGGTATATTATGATAGAAGTTTATTATACACTAGTTAATTGGGCGGAGAGAAGACTGTTTTTTGATCAAGCAAGGGAAGCATCTAAAAGGACAGAACCTGACTGCTTTAATTACTTCTTGGAATTAATTTTATTTTTTTTCTGTTGGAAAAGAAATACAAGACAGAGACAGTCCAACGAGTTCTTGAAATATGCTGGGGACAGCTTTTTCTTCAGAAGGTGAAGAAAACTATTAAGGGAGTGGCTATTTTAGATCTTCTGCTGACTAGTAGGCATGAACTGGCTGAGAGTAGAAGGGGATTTAGGTGAAAGTGAACTCTGCTGTATAGTGATCACTGCTACTGAAAGCGAAAACAGTGACATATATAAATATAAATGTGTGTATTTTTTTCAGAAAACAAAACTAAATGTGAACAAGCTCCAGAAACTGATAAGCAAGATTTCTTAGGAAGACTGTTTAATTAATAAAAGAATGCAGGAGAGCTTGTCTGTTTTAGTCATTGCTAGAGTCAGCTCTTAATTATCTGAGGTAAAGAGAATAACCTAAATTAGGCAAAAACCGAGGATAATACAAATTAGACTGTGTAAATTAGTCTACAAGCTGTTTATTACATTCACCTTTAAAAGGCTTATGAACAGATTTCCGTAGAGAGGAGACTGGTGCAAACAGCTTATGTTCTGTGTCTTGCAGTTTTCTACTGCTCTCCCACAAGAAGTACTGAGAGAAGTCAGGGCTTCATTAAAACCCAAGCCCCATAATCCATCTGTCATTATCAAGTGCTTATATTATTATATACTATACCAGATTATCCCAATACAAAAGAAACTGCTGAATTTTCTCTCCTCTCCCTTGCCTCTCCTCCTCTCTCTGTCTCCCTAATTCCTACAAAAAAGGAAATTATTTGCCTTGATTTTTTTTTTATTTATCTGACAATCACACCTTTGTGAGAATTCTTTTCAAGGGATTTTTTTTCTCTATTGGAAAGCTAAGTCCCCAGCTGGCTTCTACTGCCCATTACAATACTGCAGCATTTTGCAGTTTCATAACTGTAAAGAACTGAGCTCTGTCTGTAGGTGTGTTCCTACAGTATCAATGGACCCAAGATGTTGAACGAGATCACAAGGGATGTTTGGAGTTTATATTATTTGTCTATTCAATTAAGACCAATGAGTCTTTTCCAAGGCTTCATATAGAAATTAGTAGATGAGTTTTCCGGGTTTGAGCAGACTAGACAAGACATTTATTTGTTTTAAAGACAGAATATTTTAGGTCTTCATCAAGTACATTCAGATGAATATTAGTTCCACTACCAAGAAAAAAAATCAGCTTTGCTAATTACTGTACGTTTGTTAATCTGAAAAAGAAGTATTTCTCTCTCCACGGAAAGATTAAAATAAAGACAAGAATGGTATTGCACAACCTTGTCTGCAATCTGAAATGAAGTTCTCACATTAGAGCAGAAGTAATTAGCGTTTTCCCTAGCTTGCTTCCATGCAACAATACTGCTGCCAAGCAAATGAGTAACACTACATGAACTAAACGAACATTAGGAAACTAACGCATAGCCATTTCTCCTTTTCTGGAATAAAACTTTAAAAAGAAAACAGCACAGGTTAAGTGAGAAACCATGGAAGTGTAAGTGCTGTTCGTTTATTATTTTGGCTTACATATTTTATGAGCAAAAGGAAAAAGCCATATGGTTTGTGAGAGCGTGTGGAAGACCTCCTCGAGCCATTTCCTTTGTTGGCTGTTCATGCCAGCTGTAGTTGTTACGTACCTTCCTTATTTCCGTATATGATATTCATTTGAAAGATTTCCAGTACTTCAACAAACACACTTCTTTTGAAGGAAGATTACAATTATACCTCGTGTTAAATTCTGTTTTCAGATTAGTAGTCCTCTTTATTATATATATAATAATGTATATACATGTTTTACATAAACAGATACTTAGTTTTCTCTTACCTTTCTAAGGGCTGCTGGTAACGAGGCGGTAGACATTGATATTGCTGGAAGAACATACGAGTGTGGACAGATTACTGGTGGTAGTTGGCTTTCTTGAACAGTGTAGCGTCTGCCTGATATATCGTAGTACCTGAAAGAAGAATAAATATTATCCAATTAATACATCCTACTGAATTAAAGTTTGAGCTAATATCTGCTGTATTTCTTGACTAATACGCTAAATTGTTTTCTCCTGCTGTACTGGTTCCAGGCCTCCAGAACTTCTAAACTTTATAGCTTTTTCTTTTTTAAGACAAACTACTCACTGCTCTTATTTAGACATTAATTCATCCCAGCTACTTCAGCTATCTGTAACTCGTCAGCTTTTTCTTGATACCAAAACAAATGAAATTGATTACAATATTCAGCAAGATAACCACATCAGAGCCACAAGCGAAAAAATTTTTGTCTTATGACACTCCATCTCTATAGACACAGCAAGTTAAAACATTTGGAGTTCATAGTTCCACATTAGTTCACATTCTGCTGACCTTCTTTCTCAAAGCTGTCTCAATAAAGAATCATTTGAATTAACAAAACAGAAGGTCATTTATTGGAAAGACATTGTCACCATGACAATGTATACAATCTTTACAACAATACATTAATTTTGCTTATGTTTTTTTGCAGTGTCAGTGTTGAAATTTGGAATCCAAAGAATGTGTAAAGTTCACATGGTTTACTAATAAGTGAGAAATAAAATAGTAAAAACCAACAATTGACAACTTGTATAATCTCTTTCATTTTGCTGCCTGAAAAACCAAAGTAGCAAGAATACAAAATTCTGTAAAGATATAACTTCATTTAAAAGTTTGATTAAGAGGTGACATTTTATATATTTAGTCCTTTAGATGATTCAACAATTAGTTAAAATGCAGATTCTTTAAATGGATGTATTTTGATATTTTTATCTCCAAATTGGACTGCGTTTTTCTTAGGTTCAGGTGATAATTCAGTTGGAAGGGATCCCAAGAGGTCTCTGGTCCAACCTGCTGCCTGAAGCAAGATCAGCTATGGGATCAGACCAAGTTGCTCAGGTCTTTAACCAGTCAACTCGTGAAAGTACAACCATGGAGACATCACAACTTCTCTGGGCAACAGTGAAAATGTTTTCCCTTATGTCCAGTCTGAATCTCTCTTTTCTCAATTTTTGCCTGCTGCCTCTTGCCCTCCTGCCTTGCACCACTGCAGAGAATCTGGCTCTGTCCTCTTGGTAACCTGCCCAGGTGTACTGGGAGGTCTCCAGGCCCCCCCCCCACACCACAAAGTCGCCTCTTCCCCCAGGCTGAACCAGCTTCCATTCGCCATCAGCCTCATAGGCATTCCCCAGCTGGATTGGTCGTCTTCCACTGAACTCCAGTTTGAAATTGACAGCTTTTTTTAGGTATAAAATACCCTCAGCAAATACTTTGCTTTCAGCAGAAATAATGTCTCAAATGTTTTTGTTCTTAACATATGTGCATTTTCCATTTCAGTTAGATCAAAACTCCCTTTCCCATTGGCTTTTCCTTCAGACACATCACGAAGTCCCAAATCCAGCTCTGTTTGTACAGCTCTAGTTGCAAATTTAGTTTTATACCTGACTGTCATACTGTTTTCAAAGAGTAAATAAGCGAGCAGAGAAGCCTCAGGCTTATTTATAGAGGTGTTCAGTTTATTGCATAGTTGTGGTGAAAATGTTTTGACATTTTAACACATACTCCAATGAACATATGCAATTATTTTGTTTATTTATCTATTTTTAAGGAAGAAACTGCACTGCTCGCAATAGCTGGTTACCTTCTCCAAGCCACAGCCGACTTTGAGCTGTCCATCTGGATTTTCATTTCCTGCCTGCTGTCTATAGGGCCTCTGCCAATGGAAGCTGCTTGGGAGTGGTTCCACACAAATTGTATACAAGAGAATTCAAAAGTCGTATCAACTAGCTGCCCACCTAACACTGAAAGATTCTGTTACATCCTACTCCATGTAATATACGTGCTGGAGGCCTCTGTAGGAGTGTTCAAGGAACAGCAGTGCACTGAGGACTATCAACTCAGTGACAAAGTGATTTTATCAGGGCAGGGGAACGAGTGACACAGTATGAGGCAGGAGACTAGAAAGGTGTTTTGTTGAAATCTGGATAAGGAGGAAAACACAGGACAATGTGGGAAGCAGATGGAAACACTATCAAGTGCTGAGGTGACACAAACACCCTGCAAGAGTCCACCACTCGTAATGGTGCTGCTCAGCCAGTGCCAGGCTTCTGCACTTAAAGCACTACATAACATACATATGTCAGAAACAATACGCCACCCATTATGCACATCAGAACGCCAAAAGGAGGAAGACAAGCTGCGGGAGCAAACACTTTCTAGGTAGGAAGTAATGAGGTCTCATTCTGCTGTGGAAGGGAGCTGTGCCAGCAACGTGGGAAGCTCCTGAGGGCTCACCTCCAGCGATGGAGGCCCCTCAGAGGTCCCCCTCAGACCTCACCCCCCACAGGACCACAGCGTGGAGGCAAGGCCACTCAGAGCTCCCCTCATATCTCACCCCCACGGGGCCACAATGAGGAGCTCAAGGCCAGAGGACAGGCCACCAGGTCCCAAGACACCGTTAGACCTAAGGGTGCTGCCAGCTCCATGGAGCAGTAGCCAGGGAGCCACTGCTTTCAGAGCATGGTGGAGCAATACTGTTTCGTTTAGACACCTTTATTTTAAAAGATGCAGTTTCCAGCCAAAAACTGGAGCAGACAAAAGCAGCACAAGAAGTTTCACCCCGAGAACAATGCATAGCCAACAGTAGCACTTCAGATTTCCAAATGGGATAGCAGATGCTTAAATTTCTAAAGAATTTTAGGTCTACTCTCCCAACAATCTACTGATAGCTGAGCGCCCCAGGGTCTCCCATAGCCTTTAATTTTAGGCAGCACACAATTTTCCAGCACAGCGCAGCAGTACACTTCCTGCCTGAAGGCATGGGCACGCACACAAGCTGCCATGGGGCAAGCTGGGGTGTGCACTCTGTGGTAACTGCCAGTGTAAATTCTCATGTTCCGGCCCCAACGCAAAGGAGCTCGCCGCTCATGGCGGGGTGAGGGCAGGCCGACGGACAGTTACTGTGGGGCAGCTGACGCACTGCGAATCCACACCCTGGCTTTCCTCACCCTGACGTGTTTGTGTAACCATACCCATTCATTCAAAGCCCCGCGGGCCTGAGGGGAAAGAGCGTTTGCAACATGCTGGGAATGTTATGAAACCCTCCCAGACATTTTGCAAGGCCCATCAATTGTCTGAGGCACTCGGACTGAAAGTTGTCTGTGGAGGTAAGAAATTTTACATCAGGAGAAATGGTAGGTTGAATATTTATGATAGACCGAGTCGTTTACTGTTTGTTTTGTGCTTGGCTACTAAATAGTGCAACTAATTATGTCAGAAACACTCTGAATATGTTTACCTCGTCCACAGCAATGAGTGTCTGGCATGTTTTCATGTAGCTAATGAAAATAATAACTAATTCTGCAGTGAAGCAAAAGGAAGAGCGGGTAGATGGCCTTAGAAATTACCAAGCTTTTGAACAGAGAGCGAGGAAGGAGAAGCTCTGTGGGCAGAAAAGCCTTCATGAGTACAGGGATACTGGTCTGCAGTAGACCTACTGACTGGAAGATTAACTATAAACTTCTAGATAGAAATTAAATTGGGAAGTGTTCTTTTTATGCTATAGACCATACACCATAGATCCATTGCTCTTCCTTGGCCATGCCTAAGTCCCTAGTAGTGACACAATGATATTCTATTGATTGTCTTAAAATATCATCTTAAAATATTGAGACAATTAAAAAGCATTTTGAAGGGCATTACCCTAGAGACAAAATCACTCAAACACACCATCATAGAAACAATAAACAAAACTCACAAACAAAAAGAAGATGAGACTGCCATATGTTTTAAATTAATAATGCTTACTAAACTGGCAGCTCTATAATTTTACAGCCACGGCTTCCCTCATCATCCATCACATTCAGCCCCGATATTCATCTCCAGTCTGCTATTTTTTTATAGCAGTCTTCAGTCTGTACCCTGTAGATGATTCTTGAATACTAATTTTCATTTTCAATCAACACTTTTACAGAGGATGAGATCATGTTTTGAAAAAGAGAGAGCATGTATGAGCAAGAGCAACTTGATTAAAACAGAAAGATATTTTGTTTGTTTATTCAGATCCTCTGCCCAGTCTCCCTCCTCCCATGCGATATCAGCACTTAAATTTTTCTCTGGGGCCAGCAAATACCAATCTGATCAGCAAAGTGCCTGTGATAAAGATTTACTGCACAACACAGAACGGCATGAAGAGCAGCACGGGGCTCTCCCTCTGCTTGCCCACTGCCAAGGTGCTCTTGACTATGACGGGTCTGCCTATGCTGCCAAGTAATTTACCTCCCTGGTTCACTCCCTGGTCCTCCCTGGTCCCCTTGTCAGCCATAGTGCACACGCATCACTTTGTGCCTGGGCTCTCTGGAAGAACCTAAGGGCTTCCCTCCAAGGAGGGTGCAGCTCTGAGGATGGAGGGCTCAGGTGTCTGAGGGTGGCAGAACAGGGATGGGGCTACGGGAGCTTTAGCTCCTCCTGCCCTACACCACCCCAGCTATCCTCCTGCCCTCAGACACCCCCTGTGTGCCCCAGACCACACCCCACAGCAGGCAGCATACCTTTGGCATAATGCTATGAAAACACCAGTCTTGCAGGCAGCAAAGCAGCCCTCACATTACCTCAGACACTTTGAACTGAAGCCACAAGAATATAATTATGGTCGTAGAGCCACAGGGGCATCAGACTCAGGTCAAGTGTTATGCAGCACAAACACAGCCAGTTCACTCTAGAGGCGTGTAATCTGGAGAGGTGTGGATGCATATATAAGGATCGCTCCCTGAGGCAGATCCTTTAGCAGTGCAGACTGTTTTAAACAACTTTTTTTTTTATTGCACATTATTTGAGTTGCTCTAGCTACAGTTTTAATACAGTCTGAGCATTTCAAACAGCCTGCTCTGGACTGAAGCTTTCCATACAAAGCTACTGCTTGTTATTCTTCCTCTCATCTTTTCCACAAAACCAGTGTGTGGACTTCCTCAACAGCCTGTAGTGAGTTCTTCCCACTGCTTCAGCATTCCCATTACTGTGTCCCTGGTTGCAGTTTTGTCTCTTCCCCTCATTATACCCACATCCAGACTCCAGATGACTTCATCCCGTATACGAAGTGGTTTGTTACACTTGGATAACTTAGCACCTCTTGCATCCACACAGGGCTGCAAGTGGTAAAAAGCTGGAACACACACACATCCTGACAGGACACATGCGTGGTGGACAGCAGTCGTGTGACTTTCTGGCCTGTGAGGGATGGGCTGCGTGGGTGTGATTTTTTGAGGAAAACTGAGCACCTCCAACCTCTTCCAGCCACTGGGACAGATTAGCAGCCCTGAGGTCCTCCTGAGGTGTGACACTGACGGGAGAAGAGCAGGCAGCCACACTCTGGTACCTGAACCCTGCCATCTAATGGCCAGATCTCAGAGTCACAGGTGAATCAAGTTGTACATTTTTGCCTCCACCTTCCTTGATCGTAGAGATTGTCTGTTTCAATCACCTTAGGTCACATCTTGTAATGGCAGATGTATTCCCACTGGGCTACTTAGAAGTGTCTTGTCATACATCTTAATAACAGGGTTCACACCTCGCCTAAAAGTTCCCTTTGTTATAGATACTCCCTTCCAACTTATGTCAGCCTAAATAATTTATTTCTTTGTTTTGCAAATTCAAACAATTTAAATATTTGCAGGCTTCAGCTATATCTCTCACTCAGTCATTATTTAGCATAATCCTCCCTTTTGTAAAGGAATTTTTGTGTTCTCCTCTGTGTTTCCTCCTGACAACATCTCTCTGGCAAAGTTGTGTCCAGAGTTGGACACCATGTCCTGCTTCCAGTCATACAAAAAATCCCAAAGAGCAGGTCTGCTGCCTCTTTGCTTTGTTCCACGACACATTTGCACACACAAAGACTGCACAGAGCCTTTTCCGAGCCACGGCAACACCACAAATTTGTCATACTTGTTGTCCACTGCCAGACCTACGCGTATTTGGTTTTTCAACCCTACTGCTTTCCCAGTACAATATGTTAATTTCAGGTTATTAAATTTATTTGTTTATATTTGGCAGTTTGCTGAAGCTCTGAGCAACTCCTCATGAGATGAAATGGTTTCAGGCTTCTGGCTTTCTTGTGCTTCAAACAGCATGCAAGTGGAAATACTGTATTCATTAGTCCTTCAGCACATGCTTTCCTGCGTCCTAATACAGATGCACAGTGTTGCTCTGTAGACAGATCTTTAATACCGTGAATCCAAGCAGCTTCTGATTTCTTATTGCAAGTGATCCTTTTCTGTTTTACAACATCAAAAAGCACAGCTGTCACAGAAATTATTGCAGTTGTTCACTATGTTTAACGTTACCTATCTTCTTCACCATCTCCATTGACTGGAAATAAACCCAGTGCAGACACTTCGGACTGAGAGTAGTTTCATCTGAACTGCAAAGTTATCTTCCAGATAATCTGAAAACTCAGGGAAGAATGTTTTTAGCCACACCAGTCATTACACAGCTCATTAAAATCTTCGTGAATAGCAGTGTAGAGCTGTACCAGATGCTGATCACTGTTTCACTCTTTTGCCTTCTGATAATCTCAACTAAGGAATTTAGTCACTGCAATAGGTTTAGTTTTGTATCTTGCTGGTGTCATAAATACCTTACTCTACTTTTTCCCTTTTTAAATCTACTACCCAGATTACCATTCTGTACGAATATTGCTATGAGGAGATGTGTCATACCTTTCAGTTTACACCTACCACAGATAGTCACCTTTCTCTAGCTGTACTTCTAGCTCTTGTTTGCATGGGAAGAAAACCGCACAAACTAACAAAAAATAGCACCTCGCTTTGGTACCCAATCACCTGAACACACTAACGCAACTTCTAAAATCAATGTTTCAAAGGCCGACCATATTTTGTCATTTGATTGTTTAGACTATTTTAATTTACTGAAGCTCTTTTTTATTCTGCAATTTGAAGACAATGAAGCAAACTTTGTCAGTCAGTCCGTTTAACTGGAACCCCTTTTGTTTATGTGCCAACCATGAGGTGTTAAAAAAAAAAAAAAAAAAGAAAAACCAAAAAAATTTTTTTAAAAATTATTGTAAGACCCCCTCCTTCCCCCTTTTTTTTTTTTAAGTCAGAAAAATTCACCACTGTCATGTGGCCACTGGGTGGCACCGCTGTGTACACGCCAGATTTGCCCCAGCAAACCCACGATGCCTGGAATAACGACTCCGTTCATCCCACAGCCAAGTCCTGATGCTATAGCAGCTCTGCCTATGCAGCCATGTTTGCAAGATAGCTAAAGTTTATTACTAAAAACTGACTTCGCAAAATATTCCTGAATTTTTCCATTCTAATTTTTCTTCTTACCATTATTGGGTGTATGAAACTGTATAAAGTGACCTCTTGGTGAAAATCTGATTCCTTGAATATGTGTCAATATTGGCAAGTTTTGAGAGTGCCTGACATTTAATTGACAGATGTGATAGAGAAAATATATAATGATCTTTTTTTGCTTTGTATTGATATAATAAAAACCATGTCAATGATCGGGGGTTGGAACAAGATGATCTTCAAGGTCCCTTCCAACCCAAACCATTCTATGATTCGATGTCTGACACTGTGGCAGCATCCAGAGACCCCAAGCAAAGTCAAACTGGTAGACAACGAACAAATACGCACTACTTACATCCTCAGCCCCAGAGATTATTTGTAACCATGCTGCACTAGAGTATCTTGCCAGGCATAGAGCTAATCTTGATATTTATATTCTGGTCTAGCTTTAAAGCATTACATAAACAATAATCATCACATCCACTTGCCTAACAAAGGTAATATCTCATTTTCTGTAGTAAGAAGTTCAAAGAACCAGATGAAGCTGTTTGACTGAGGAGACGGAAAGCCAGCACCACTCATTTCTTTAAACACATGATGCTTTTCTTTGCTCACATTGACTCACCCTGACTTGATGAGCAGAAATATCATGTTACCACATAATTTTGCTACTTTCTGTAACTACATCGACAGATACACAAAGGTGTTTATGATTTCAGGGACATGAAAACAGTTCTGAACACAAGCTTGTGCTTCCAGCATTTTTTCGCCTGCTCTTTTATGCGAGGATTAGCACTTGGTTCAAAGTGATAGCTGGAAAAAAACTAGCAAAGCTTGTGCTCTTTGCTCTTTAAAGTTCATTGTGTCCATCTGGTGATCCGCCTTAGACTGAAGTGCCACTTTGAGAAAGTCTGACTTATTCCTACCTATAAAGCCACTCCAGGAGCAGATAGGAGAGTCTTTAACTTGTAGAAGAAAAATATCAGCCCACAGGCAGGGATGAAGGAGGTATGAGACAGCAAAGCAGGCCTCTCAAGTTCCCACAGGCCAGATGCATGAAAACTTGCCCAGGATGGATACAGGGGAAGCAGGGAGGGACAGCCTAGGTAAACACACAAACACCTCAACACTCAGACCTATGGCAGGGCCACATCCTGTTACACAGGAGCAGCCACAGCACCGGGCTGTGGCTTGGGACTGCGATTTCCAGCAAGGTCCCTTCCAGTGTGACATCCTGGAGGATTACCCTGCCATGGAGCAGCTCAGTGCCTCAGCCCAGTGCTCCAGCCCTTCCTGCACACTGGGTCCTCCGAGCTGCCCTGTACAGGACAGTGAGGAGCTGGATGAGTGAATGACATGCATACAGGAAGTTTGGCTGGTCCTGCACAAACTCACCAATTTATCTATTCATCAAATTCTTTGTAAACCACACCCTGCAATCACAGCAAATGAACTCTCCTAAAATGAGCTGATTTCACGAGCTAAATTAGCCCACTGTCTAGAACAAAGGCAACCCACAAGTGTGGTACCAGCTCCTGTACGCTCTCATCAGTTAAGCGAAGCCTAATTGAAAGTTGGGCTTTTGGCAGCAAAGCACTGAGCCACCTTTTGCTCAGAAAATAACAGAACGGTGTGTTTTCAATGTGGATTTGTGCAAATTGCTTTCATATAAGAATGTATTACGTCATTTCTGAATATCAACAAACTAAACATCTAGGAAACCTAGAAAACAGTTCCTAATATATAAAAATGTATATGTGGAAGTGGCAACATTAACAGAGGCACTAGCTAAGAATGTTGACTTGGAAATTTAGTTTTGAAAAGCGGTCATTAAAATTTTACTGAGCTTTAAGTAGAAAGGAAGAACAGTTTATCACAACGGCTGACCAACTGCTCTTTGATATCAGGAGTGGAAAGTTGAATTAAAATTATATGTTCAGTAAGAAGTAATGTGCAAGTACTAAGTTACATTTAGATAAGTCATCTCCTGTAATATGAGATGTTTTGTTTGCTGTTTCCAAACTAAACAATGGACTGTATAATTTCAGGTTTCAAGTAATGATAACTTCATTGTGTAAGATGCTAATCTGCATTTTCTCATCTGCCTAAAAGCACGCACCTGCAGAGATTTTAATATAAATTCTAACATTTTACAATTTTGGTTTAAGAAACTACTGATTACTCCTATTCAAGTTCTCTGCATATTTCTATATTAACAACTGAGTGAAGTTTGAGTTGTGATTTAAGATAACGGAATGACAACACTCAATCAGTTTATGAACACGTTCAACAGGCCAGGTCCATGACTCTCATGTCTGTGAGCAGTCCTTTAGTCACATGTATGCTTACAGTTATATGTAGGACCATTTAGAAATGCTTTAACGCAGACATAATTTAGTATACAACTTTTTAAAATCTATTTTTATATTTCCTATGGCTTTTTAAGTCAGGAGTCCAACAGAGAAAGTAGCTTAGGGGTATCTTAGAAGTTGCTCAGCCTATAGGTAGCAGAACAATGGAGAAGGTGAAGAAGTCATTCGTGAGCACTACATACGAGCTCAGAGATGCAGCACGAGAAGTGGTTGTGTCACAGACTCTAGCACAGCACCAAAATGAGATGCTATCCATTTCACAGCACATCCTGTAGCCCTACAGATTATCATCACAGCTCTCCATTCTTGTATTTTTTAAGAGCAATGAATACAGATACTTAAATTCTCAAAAGGTACACATTAAAATAAACACACGGATGTGGATGGGCTCTCTTCATACCTTCACACGGAGCAGGCTTTCTGCCAGCTCAGACATCACATCCTACAGATCTGCATTATGAAGTGCTTCTCTGAAGTCTTATTGGCTTTTTAGAAAGGACTAACCTACACAGAAAGGAGAAGCAGACTTCAGGATCTGAGCTCGCTGCAAGGCTGCCTGCCTGCATCTTAACACTACAGAGTCAGAAGATTACAGGCTTTGGCTTCTAAGTTTATTTTGCTTCATCTTCTGAGGAAGGAGAAGTTCCCTTTGACAGTGTTTTTGCCTCTTGTCAAACCCATTTATCACTCTCCTTTTTCACCTCCTCTTTTCCACAGCTATCAAAAGACGTTTCAGACAATGAGGGAAATTAAAAGAAAGGATGTATAAAGCAGGAAAGGAAAATGAGAATTGAGGGCAAGCAGATCCTGGGAAAAGAGGTGCAGACAAACTGGAGACAATGTATTTTTAACTGGGACACTGACAGTCCAGTCAATGTGGTATAAAGCCTTGTTATTTAAAATTTTGAGTATTTTGTTACAATTCAGTACACTTCCTTAATGCTGCTTCTACTTTGGTCTTTACCAGCTCTCTCCTAGGTAACTAAACTACAGCGCCTTCAACTACTGCTTATGGACAGCTCATCCCTCAGCCTCCATGCTTGTTCGTCGCAGGGTGCTTAAACACCTCCTGAGCAGGAAACACCTTCAAGTTAATTATATTAAATACCTGGGCTGAAGCCTGCCAAGTGATCCTGAACACAGGAAAGCAGGCAGAAAGATTCCTTGTAAGGAATGACAACAATGTGCTCTTATAATGAGATCACTCTATCACAAGAAAAATTCAACCAACAAAAAAATTAGATTTTTAACTTTGAGGAAGCCAAGACAAGCTTTTTATTTCTATCTCTTGCACTGATCTGTGGTTATACCTCCACAAAAGAAATACCAGAGTCAGAACAGAGGTGGCTATCCGAATGCACATGCACTACTGAGTGAAAACCAGTTTGATTTGTCCACCATAAACAGTAACTCTCAGCCATACCTACTCCTCTAATGCAGTCAAGCCTATTACTAATGAAAGCTCCCTCTCCATGCGACAAGCAAATTTAGATACAGTTTTGCTTATCTTTCACTAAAGACATCATCTATACAATTATAACATTCCTACAGTTGTGCTTGAAGTCGAATTAAGAAGAAAAACCTAAGGGAGTGAACTTGCTCTCATCAATCTGCAGCTCTACCATCACATATTCTTAACGTGCCGACCTGACCTGCTCTGTACCAGCAGCAGTAACCTCTATGGTTTTTGCTGAAGGAAGGAATTTTTGTGTTTCAGTGTCATGCTTCAGGTCTCTGTCATGACAAAATAAATTTTTTGGCATAGTGCTAAGTGACAAACCACATTGCTCAAGTGAGCCTGCATACTTAGTGATTGTGATGCTTTATATGATCTCCGTGTGTGAGCTCCTGAAGTTTGGAGTCTTGAACAAAACAAAGAAAAACACAACATGACAGTGTTTTGGATGTTCCTTTGGAAGAAAAGGGACTGACACCACGTTACTATCTCAATAGGCTTAGGTAGCTCAGTTTGGATCTAGGTGTCATGCTGCACAAGATGTCTAATTGACAGCTGACTACAAAGACTAATGAAGAAAAACATCTCAAATCACACCAAATAATTCTGACAATTTCAATCACATTTTAATTTTAAAATAGTTCACACATCAAACTTTATCCTAAAGCATCATTTGGTACAAATGTATTCTGAGTCTTGGACTTTTTAAACATGAAATACAAGTCATCCTGGCACCAGTTCAAAGACTGACTTAAGTCATCTAGGATGTCCTATTTACAATGGCTTATGATGGAGTCATCTGCTAGCAACTCTGTAGTTACCTGCTAAAACCTTCTATTTTAATTTCTGTATTTGCTTACTTTCAACCCTCTAAGGTCTAGAACCAGTTTAACAAGGCATTTATCTTGTCATTTGTGACACAGTTGGGGCAACTTCTTCACGAGGGATAAAGAAATTACCAACTCCCACACATTTTTGGTACTGGGTTTTAGACTGTATCCTGATGATATTTCAAAGTGCAAGATAAACACCTTCTTTCATAAAAGGCCTTCTCACAACTAAAGGAGCCGTGGATTTCTTTGTAAAACCCTAGGTAATCCATGGCCAAAAAAGAGCAACAGTAAACAGCTAAAGTAATCAACATGGTTACTAGAACAGGATATATAGAAGAGAAAAGAAAGTAAGCAGTCACGTTTTTATCATATTACACACACAATAAAGCAAATGATAATTTCACAGTCTTTGGACTCAGCCTCCCAATTCAGACCTTCAAGCGTTCTGAAGTCTGCTCCAGGCTGCTGTGTACAGTAAACACACGCAAGTAAGCACATTTAACCTGGCAGCAGACCTTTGGGGCTGCAAAGCTTCTCCCTGCAAAGATACAGACTTCGAAATCTCTGCCAAGAGATATTCATTGTCCATTATACAGAACCGTATTCATTTCTATCTTCATATGAGATAATACTCACTTCAAAGAAGCCAAGGATCAGGAGAAGGAGGCAACTAAGGGTGAGAAACAATTGCTAAATATTGAAGTTTATTCTCCAGATAAAGAGCTTGTTCTATTAGTTTAAATGTTGCAAATTGGTAAATTATAGATGTAAAACGCAAATGACGTGATTTTGATGAAGTATCATAAACAAATGACATTGCTAAAAGACTTGATCTGTACTCCCATTAGAAGGCAGCACTATAGATCTGTAAATTACAAATCTTTCTCATACAAAAAAAAGTAAATGAAACATACCATTTTCTATTAATGCTTCCATTAATTAATGGAAAAAAAAACATTGGCTACAGAAACAGGAGGACACTGAGGTGTTGGTTTCACTAACTGAAGCTAGTTCAACATCATTTTTGTAACTCAGTCTCACTAATTAACATGTTCAATGACATTTTTAGAAACTTCAGAACAACAGTGGCTGGACCTATAAGCAAGACCTTATCATTTCCCGGGAATGATCTCTGGGGTAAGGCCCAGCTGGTACCACTTAATTTACACAAGCAAGCCTAATACCTTCCTCCCATATGTATCACAGGAGCTAATGAAAACAGAGGCAGTAAGCACTAACCAAACATTATGAATTTCAGCACAAAAATCTAGAACTATCAACATTTGTTTTTCATTCATTTTACATACCCATCTCACTATCAAACCAACTATTTCATGAAAATTTGACTTACTTATCACATAGGCTCAAATAATTTAAGTATTAGCCTGAACCACTTTTATTCTCCCAGTATTGATGCTTCATCAGCAGTCACATAATATGTTAAATGCAATGCCAGGCTCCTAAAATAAAAGGGATAGCTAAACACTTGCATGTGATAATTGGCATAATACAAATCAATAAAAGCAGTACGTGCCAGTGATACAGATGAGAAGATGGCAGCCCTCAACTAACAAACGCAAGAACAAAAGGGGCAGAACAAACTGATTATGCTACTAGTTTTGTTTTCAGCTTCATTTTCTTTCCTCAGTCATTCTTTTTTAACGCTTTACCATGCAAATATTCAGGAGCAGGCTCAAAAAGTAGTTTTGCTATAGAAACCTTGGCAGATGCTTGGAAAACTACTTCTCTTAAAAGGCTCCGCTTGTCCCTCACAGAAGCCGCACAGGTCTCATTAAGGAGAAGTTTCAGTCCACTTCTGTTTTCTCAAGCCGTGCACGGCGGTACTTCTGCACCTCACTCCGTATGTGAGTACATGGGCACAAAGAAGCGCCCTGCACAGCCTGAGCAGACTGAACCATAGACCACAACAACAGAAGATGCAAGATGACTGAATAGTTTTGCTTTACAGCTCACTTCTGAAACTGGAACCACCTCTCCTTCCCAACCCTCACCTGCGTTATTAAATTGTAATTTGGTCTAGATTAAAGGACAGTGGAGCGGCATAAAAGTAGGGGTGGAAAGCTGACCAAAATGAGCACATTGGTAAAGTGACTTAGGGAGACGAGAAGATGACTGAGCAGATGAAAATAACGAGACCGTTCCAGCCATATGAGACATACAGAAATCAGAGCGGAAAAAGTAGAACACTTCTGAAGGCATGAGAGATGAAAAATGTACTTCAAGGAAGGAAAAATAAAAGAGGACGAGGTGTTTTCCAACAATGAATAGAAGGTCTCCTCAAACCATTTTCTTAGCAATGTATTTCTTACTCTCGGAAGAAATTTCCTGTGCTGGTTCAAGCTTTTGCAATTTGTTATTCTGTTGCAAATGTGCTACCTAGGCCCATGCAGAAGCTCTGACCCAAATATTAATCACGACAATGTAATCCTGTACTAAAGACAAAAAAGAGGGCATAGGAGGAAAAATCTAGCATTGTTTGCACTGCATCTATGCTGAGAATCTCACTGCGGTAGGTCCCATCCCACGAAGTGGGAATAGCCATTAAGCGGGAAGGGAGGCGACACCATTATGCTGAAACATCTGCAATTATCCTAATACTTTCAGAATAGCAGCTGCTTTATCAGATTTATCACCACGGAGACCCAACGTCTGACAGCGAAGATTGTAGCATCAACACCGGGTAACTGTAGGTGTGAACATCAAAGCCAATTGACAGGATGTGAGCAAGCTCCTGGGAGCCATCCAAGTTACACACAACACGTGCACGTCTACGGTCTTTCGAATCAAGATCAACAAGACAATGGCGACAGACACCCCAACCTGATGGCACTTCTAGTAACCTCCACGATAACAGATGTACTGATGACACCACTCCATCACTTGCTAACTAATGATGCAGGACGGCAGGGAATGTCACATTATGGTAAGGCACGTCCAGCTCTATGTTTGGACATGGATTTGCATTCAAATTCATGTTTATGGGCGTTAACAACCACAAACGTATAAGGTCACATTAAATCTTAATAAATAAACAAATTTTACAGTCTCTACGAGGAACAAAGGAAAATTTCATGAGAAAAAGTTAGAGTGAAATAGCACTAGGTGAGTAAAACTGCGTTTCATTAAAGTATTATACAGAGTATATTTAATTTATCCTGTAAATAAAGTGAGGGAAAATCTCCTCTAGATAATTATGCAACAGAATAAATACTAGCAAAAATAGTCTTTCTTGTATTTACTAGGTGATCTTACTAAGCTCTGAAGTCTAGGATTTATTTTTACCTATTGTAAATTTACTAACTACAAAAATTATTCAAGACTTTCATAAAACCAAGCACTATTTGACCTCACGTGCCCCCTAAGCAGTTCATTTCCAGAGCTGTCAAAAGGCAATGTCATACATTCTTCCTTTAAAAAAAAAAAAAAATCAACCTTAAATTTCCTTGAATTATTTGGTGATTCTTTCATTAAAGATCCTGTATGGGTGTCAAATACATACAAGCCAACATTGTTTATCATATTTATAAAGAACAGATTTAATATTTTCACCTTTTCTTTGGTAACTGAGGTTATTTCACAGAGACCTTTCTGATCTTCAGGTGACAGCTATTCTATTTTTCTTAGTCTTTTGAGCTACAGATGTGCATAAACCTCATCATGCACCTAACTACTGGTTGTTCCACCAATCTCTCAGTCCAATCATGCCTAAGTAAGACAACCCACAAAATAGGGAAGGATTTTTTGTAAGAGGACAAAAAATCACTTACTATGGATAAGCACCTAAGAGTGTGTCCTTGGTCTGACTGGGATGGAGTTGATTTTCTTCACTGCAGCCTGTATGGATTCTTGACCACAGCAGCGTTGATAATGGACCGATGCTTCAGTTGTTGCTGAACAGAGCTTGCACAGCACCCAGGCGTTCTCAGCATCTCACTCTGCCACCACAGTGAGCAGGCTGGGGTGGGCAAGAGGCTGGGAGGGGGCACAGGTGGGACGGCTGACCCCAGCTCAAGGGGATAATCCATGGAAAGCTGCACTCAGCAATAAAAGCTGTGCGTGTGTATGGTGTAGCCCTTACACAGAGACTGGCTGGACATGTGTCTGCTGATGGGTGTTGGTGAGTAACTGTTTGTCCAGTACTTGGTGATGTTGGTCTTTTTCCTTTGCCTTTTCTGATTAAACTACCTGTACCTTGACCCATGAGGTTTTTTCTCACTACTGCTCTTCTAATTCTCTCCCCAACCTGCTGCGGGGGTAGTGAGTGAGCAGCTGACGGGTGCTTCATTGCTGGCCAGGGGCAACCCACCACAGCGTGAAATCATTTTCATGGAGGTAGGATTAGGATTCCTTCATAATGATCTGTCCCCAGGAAAGTCGATGTGTTCAAAGACCTATTTGTGAAATGTATACTATTTTTTTGTTACCATGTTTAAACTTACTTTGATCTATTTCCAATTTACTGTCCCATTACCCCATCTTTCACTTAAAGAAAATCTGTTGCTTTCATTCAATCCTATGTGACTCTTATTTAGCAAAAAAATAAGCTACCTGAGTTAAATCAGTACTTGCCATAAACATGCTCCAATGCAAGTGCATGCACCATAAATACTCAGATCTGATGAGCTTTTTGTAGCAGTACCTGTTTATTTGATGTCCTCCAGATGTAGCTTAGCGTTCTGCACTAACATCATGAAGGGCATCATCATGAAGCATGCCCCAAATTTCAGTTTTGTCATGAGCATGCAAGCGCAGGTTGCTTTACTTGTAGAAAGAGTGGTTGCAGAAGGTGTGTCTGGACAACATAACTTCAGGAGAGCTAAATAACACATCCTAAAAAAATTCCTTTCCTCTACTTGTGATACTCCACAGGCACGCACATGTATAACTACAAGGGAATAAACAGTCAACTCGGAAGTGGGAAGTAGAAAGAAAACTTAAAGGACTGTTCTGCTGAATATATTATCAAATCTGGATGCCTGAGAAACCATATAGTATTTTATGAACGTGAAACTGCAAAACTGTCCTTTTTGGACTCTTAAATAAGATACAGATTTTGAGCATGCTGGAGGCACTACTTCCAGAGCTGTGGCAGCTTCGGTCAGTTTGACAAATCCATTATCCAGAGGTCATTTGTTCCCAAGGCTCTTTGCTGAACTTCCAACAACACTGGCTGGCTCTTTGATGTGGTGATGTGTTGCCGCTCTCTTAGACATTAGCTCTCTGAAATCTTATCATTTGCAGGGCACTCATCTACAGAAAAACATTTCTTCATCTTGAGAGGATGAAGTGGAAACAGGATCTCTAACACCTGAGAACTCAATCACTGTCTTACAAACATCTTCTTGCCCTGGGGATTGCTCCTGAGCAGACACAAAGCTGAAGGGTGTCTCACTAGGCCAGCCTAAACAGCAAAGAAACTCTGCATCCCCACAGTGTCTCAGAAACCATCTTTTCCTTCCAGGACACACTCACTCTGGCAAAGATAGAGAGTATTTACAGCTAGAGTTGGAAACCAGAAGTCATAAAGCAGACTTCAGCATCTGTCCAGAAATTAAGCTCTAACCTTCATAGAATCACAGAATCATAGAATGGTTTGAGTTGGAAGATCACCTAGTTCCAGCCCACCTGCCATGGGCAAGGACACTTTCCACTAGACAAGGCTGCCCAGGGCCCCATCCAACCTGGCCTTGAATGCATCCAGGGATGGGGCATCCACAGCTTCTCTAGGCAATATATTCCAGTGTCTAACCACCCTCATAGTAAAGAATTTCTTCCTTGTACCTAATCTAAACCTACCTTTTTTTAGTATAAAACCATTACTCTTTGTTCTGCTACAACACTCCTTGATAAAAAGCCTCTTTGCATCTTTTCTGTAGGCCCCTTCAAAGTACTGAAAGGCTGGAATGAGGTCCCCCTCAAAGCCGTCTGTTCTCCAGGCTGAACAACCCCAGCTCTCGGTCTCTCTTCATAGGAGAAGTGCTCCATCCCTCCAGCCTTCCTGCAGGAACCCATAGAAGGTAGATTCCCATCCAGGTGACTCTTCTGAGCCTGTTCTCCATTACAGACAGGAATGGTCTAATTTCATTTTACAAGGTCTACCTGAACTACGTCAGAGGGAAGGCATCATGGCTAATTATAAAAGCTTGGGGAAACAGGATGAGAAATAGAGTTGCTACCCATCACATCGTTCAAGATTCTCACAAATGGTGAGGAGTCATAGAAATGGGGAACACCCTTCCTCCACAGCGATAGCCTTGGTGCTCATAGCAGCAGGGACATCCTGGGAACTGAATGCCCTCAGCAAAGCAGTTTCAAGTTCCTGGGTCATTAGTCAGTGCTCCCTGGTGCCTGAACACCATAAAGAAACTTGGGTTCTTGCTCAAACACACCCTGGTACCCTAGGTTGTGCCAGCACTGGAACTGGCAACAAGGACCAGATAACAAGATGCCACAGCGAGGGTCAGTGTCCGAACTGTTTCATTGTTGAACTGTTTCATTATTGTCATCTATCTGTGATCCAGACAAACAGAAGGTGCTGGCTGCACCACAGCACCTCTTCCTCACCAGGCACTTTGGAAGCAGGTCACTGACACCAGAAGCTGCATGAGCACCACTGAAAACTATTCAGTTACAGTTCTGGGAGGTGCTCACTACTCCAGATGCCTTGATCACTACCTACATTGTTTGTGCATCCTTCTTCAGCTGGGTGTAATCTGTCACAAGGGACCTAAGCCAATGGACCCAGGCTGTTAAAAATTACTGAAATCTGAAGTTAAAAGCTCCCTGACAATAAGAAGCTTGTATCAAGGCTGAGAAGTGACAGAAACACGTGGAAACGTTGAGCCCTTTATTCCCCTGATACGAAGCATGAGTGGCAGCAGCAGATCTACGGATACCCATGGTTACCACCAGACTAGAAAGACCTTATGTTTGAGCACAGTAACCAGACACACAGCCACCCCTGAAACACAACTGATTATAACTCAAAAGCAAACCAGTCAATTTAGAATACATGTGCAGAGAAATAAGTTCTGCCAAGCCTGCTTTCCAAGGAACCATTCATGGCAATGGTTTCTCTTTTGCATTGATTTCTGACTTCTCCTGTAACAGCTAGTCCCTAAAGCTCAGAAAACAAAATAATCAAAGTTTCAGTGCTCATGGACCAAAATTGAGAGGAGAGGAAAGGCAAGCAAGGGCAACCCAGAGAAGACAGAGTAACTGCTAAATCAAATAAGCCTGTCTACATTGCAGTATCCACTTAGCATTGACATTTGTGTCAGTCAATATCCTTTATTTCACAGCTCTTCTCCCTCACGCTCTTTACATGATAAAATAAAGTTTAGCATTAAGAAATAATTCAGTGTGGGATTTGTTTATTTTTTTAATTGGCATCCAGACCATCACATAAAATGAATGGATTTTTAAAGCAAAGGCATACACTACCACTACCAACCACACTACAATTTAATGAGAGAGATGAATATGCCCACAGAGAGCTCAAAATACAGCTGAACGTTGTACTGCCTCAGAAATATGGAAAACACGATTGAAGATGTACAGGCTTTTTCATATTTTATTATAATATTATTTTATATTAGTATTTATTTATAGGACATGTTCTTCCCATAAGCCATTTGGAAAAGGGTTCAAAACTCTTTTGAAAGTAGGACTGACTCAGCCACCAGATGCAATATTCCCCTGTCCCATAAAAGCACCTAACAACACAACCTGCCCTTGGAGAATCACACCCTGGCTGCTTTTCAAAGTTAAAAAAGCAGGCACCATGGCCTGCTGTTGCCAACACGTGCCTGGTGACACCTGCTTCATTAGATGACAAGGGCATCTAATTTGAAATCAGAAGCTAAATTTATTTATAATCATCTTCAAGTGCAATGGACATCCTGCAGTCATTAAAGCAAAACATACACATTAGAATGAAAGCAAGTGTTACATTGTAGACAAAAGAGTTGTATGTGTATAAAATTAATTTCTATATTACTGTTTTATATTCAATAAATTTCTACTATCACATATGCTGCAACATTTGTCAGTCCCCTGGAAGTCGACAAAAATATGTTTCTAAATTATGACAGAAACAGATCAGCTGGTGGACAGGCTGGGAAATATTCTGTCCAGAAGAAGAAACAAAGGAGTTGTATGTTGGTAAAAAAATAAGCAGCATTACTGATGAAAGAGAGATCTGTCTGTCTTAGTTACAGACAGGTATAATTAAAAAAATAAATAAATATGTTAAACTCAAACAACTCTACAATTTTTATGGAACAAAGCCAGAGCTGATACTCCTGAGTGTGGGAAGAAATGAACATGTTAACACTTTGTTGTTTTGGCAGTGATCCCAGGGTAATGACTTGGGGGCTCAATTTCAACTGGAAAAGTGCATTCAAGCCTTTACTGGAAGAAAAGGAATCCCACGGACTGTAATAATGAACAACAGGAGCAAAGAATTTCTGCACCTTGATAATTCTTACGAACCATGAAGCAATGGATTATCAAAATGTGGAGTGTTCTGAGCATGAAGGACTTGCTTTAAGATGGATGCAAGGAAGGCACTACTCCTGCAGAGAACAGCATGGGGGGAAAAACATTGTTTAGCATAATTACACCATGGAAATCTGCCAAAAGCTGGCAAGTAATTCTTATCTAACTGAGAAAAGATGAGACGTGTCCCAACAGGTATACAGAGGTTTATTTTTCTATTTAAAAAAAAAAACCAACAACAACACAACACTGTAGAGGACAGCAAGTTAGTCACTTACAACTGTAGAGCTGTTAAGGAAGTGCCCTCATCTTATTTAGTAAAATCACAAAGAAGAAGAACTATGGCAAAGAAAACAACTGCTGAAGAAACCTAGGAAGACAAAGAGGACAAAGAAAACAGGTGGCTGGCAGTGAAAGGTGACAGAGAGACCTTTCCAACAGTAAAAAGAACCTGTTGTGGACTAGCTGTATATAATACCTTTAAGAAAATACTCAACACCAGAATATTCAAACCTAAATACCTATCACAAAACACTGATGAAATCAGGTGACACTACAGTGCCATCAAAAATACTGTTACGCTCAATATTTGAGCTTGCTAGAGCTCAAATAGACAAGGAAGTTGAGAATGCAAGCTGCCAAGTTCTGTTGGACACTTCCTGCTCGGTTCCTCCACAGCAGTCACACCAAGCAAGGTGCCATCAGCGCTCGGGTACCTGCGTGGAGCTATTACTGCTCCCTCTATGCTGCCCCACAGGTTCAGCAGCCAGCGGGACATTCCTCAGCGCCGGCTCCAGGCGGGCTCATGCACGGCTTCTGAGCACGGCGTGACGAAGTGGGAAGAAAAGAAGATGTCCAATTTTAACAGGGTTCATTCAGGATGCAGAGGACTTCTCAAAATACTCAGAGCTGAATTACTACACAGTTTCACAAACTAATAAACTTTTACAATTGACATCACTCTTTGTGTTTTCAAATTGGAAGTCTTACTATCACACTGAATTAAGTATTTACAGAAAATACATTGGGTCTTTTTGCATAACAGCAAAGACAGTCGTCTGACTAGAGCTATATCCACCAGAAAGTTACTTTAGGAACTGTGTGCTGATTTTCTATTTTTTTTTCTGATTTGCGAGGCAGTCTTAGTACACTGGCACACAAGACTCTTCTTGTTTTCAACTAAGGTTTATAAAAGTTAGAGATTTCCTGAACTGGGCTTTGCTCCAAACATAGTACGCTTGCACTAACAAATACTTCTTGAAAGTCAAGATGAGAAGTCTGGTACCTTGGCAGAAAAAAAGCATTTACACTTTTTTTATTTTTACAGATGTTTCTTCATTCTATTAACTGTAATAAGCCAGCAGAGAGCACTGTCTTATCTCCAACCATTTTTTTTCACTCCTTGGTGCATTATGGTGAAAATACGAAATGTCTCCCACAGAATGTGGCTTACTCATACCTTTATCGCATATAAAAATTTTTAAAAAAGAAAAAGTTTAAAACTACTATCTCTACCTCACCTCAAGGGCTTTATAAAGATCTCTATTTGTCCCAAATAAGGAAGATATCATCTAGATCTTATTAAAGAACTGGTTAGTTCATTAGCAGTCGCTCCAAGCCACAGATACACGGTATGAGGTAGTGCCAACAGCCAGGCAGGCTCCATGAGTAACAGTACTACCAACAGGGGAACAGAGTAAAAACAACCTCCATGAGGTGTGTTTGTTGGTACTTTCTTGAGATAAGCATTTTCCTGAGAACATCAGCAGGTTCAAGCCCAAACACAGGCGGTGGGAGCCTCCCTGGAGTCCTAACTGTTCTGTTTCCATCGCATGTGACAGGAACGGGTATGGAGCTATTCACGGGGAACCAGGCAGACAGCCTCACACCTACAGACCTACCTTCTGCGGGACTGTCATCTGTACACCCCCTGGAACTTTCACAGGCTGCCTCTCAGCTTCTTTTTTGTCTCTTCACCTCAAACACACCCTCGGAATTACACAAGGACTATAAAGCCCGATGCATTCCATTCTGAAATTTCAGATGATAAGCACTTGTTCAGAGCTTTTGAAAGGTGCCAACTGTTTTCTGGTCTTTCCTGCTGTTACTCACTGTTGGCATACAGAAGCCAGTCTAAATCAGACTCCATTATTCCAGGCATTTGATAAACACACGGCCCAAGCCTGGGAGAGATCAGTCACTAAACCAACAACACAGACAAAAGGTGTGAGAAAAAGTTTATTATTGTCTAAACTGAAGACAGACAAGGCTGCCTCCCACTGAATAACTTAAGGAATCCAGTCTCAAATCACATGAATCCCGTATGGTTAGTCCAGAATACATCTGTGAGGTGGGATCAGACAGACACGTCTTCAGCGCGTGCAGGTTCAAGACACCCAGCTGAAAAGCAGGTCTGGTCTGCAAGACATGTCACTAGCACAGGGCTGTGCCCGCACACTTGTCCTTGGGGTCTGAATACACAGGCTTGTTCTCAGGGCTGGGAAAAACAACCCAGCAGCCAGCCAAACAATGAAGAACCTGCCTCTCAGCAGGATGTGTAATGCAAGCTCAGGCCCACACCTGTGCACTCCTAGGCCACTGCTACCCAGGAAGACTGCACACACATAAACTCACACCTCCTCCTGCAACCCATGATGTTCAGGTAAGAATACAGCACGAGGGCTGTCTTTTCTACAGTCCCACTGAAGAATCTACACTGCTACTGTCACGCACACTTAGAAATAAACAAGCACAACAATTTCCCTTCACCAAGTACAGGAATATTCTTCAAACAGAAAGAAACGTAACGTTGGTAGGTAGGCTTCCTTTCATTCCCATTTCTCTCTTCTCTCCCATTTCTTCAGCTTCTGCAGATAGCTAAAGGAAGTCAGAGAGATGCTTCAGCAGAGGAGAATAGGTATGCTTCAGCAAGTATCTGCAGGTGTCCCCCTACACAAGGCAGCGTGAATGTTTTGTACTTGATATGCAATTGGTAACAATGAGTGAATCATTAAAATATGATCCTTAGAGACAAAGACAGCACTACATTGGTACAGATCCTTCTCTATTCGTACTCACACACTTTGGGTTTATGCCAAACATGCTTATACTCTTCCAAAATTCCAGACATATGTACTGTCACAAGAATTACAGGTTACTAAGTAGATGATTTGTGAACAGCACAAGGTTCTCCACCAAGGGCAGGAGAAATGTCAGCACTGCTCATCACAGAGTGCCTCCCTGGCTCTGTGGAACATCACTGCAGAATCCCAGCTGATGGTTTCAAGGAATTGAAGTGACAGAAACCAAAACAAACAAATAAGCAGATCAGTAAACTCTTCTGGGAGTCCAAGAATAAGAAACCAGATACTCTCCCCACAAAACCCACGGGTTTACAGTGACTCTTGGCATTCTCCTAAAATTATCAGTGGCCGATATCTGCAATCCCATAGTTTTCACATTACTCTACCATCAGAGGTTATCAGGCAGCATGCTCTTGTGACAATGCAGGCTATCTACATATTTCCAGTTCTAGAAAAGTGTTGACGAAATGCAGTGAATATAAGACCAGAAAGATGCTCAGGTTCTGGGGCATGAGGCGCAAGGAGCAGCTGGAAGAGCAGAGATTGGAGCCAGTGGGAGCCAACCTCTCCTTGGAGGTGCGCAGGGACAGACCAAGAGGAGATGGACACAAGGAACAGAAATTTTGATCAGATTTGCGGAAAAAAATTCACAGCGTTCACAGGTAAGTTGTGGAGTATCAGTCCCGTCGGATTTTAGACCTTGATGAGACAAAGCCCTGAGCAATCCCATCCAACTTCAGAGCACGAGCTAACTGTGAAGCTGGCTGTACTCTCATAAGAGTCGGGCAAGATGAGCTCAGAGGTTTCTTCTAACCTAAATCAATCTATTTTGTATTTACCATTGAATGAGGAGAGCGTTCTGCTAGTTTCCTGTCAGAAGGAAACTCATAATCCTCTTGCTTCCTAAAAAGCAGCCTCTCTCACAAGTAACACAAAACCTTCTCCTAGAGGTTCTCTGCACCTTGCAGCGTTAATTAGAAGTCACCTGTGACTTTGCATGAGCCGGAGAGCCTGTGTTGTGGCACCTGCTCCTGGCCACAGCGGAAGGGAGGAAAGGAGAATGATGGTTTCCACCAGGCCATGCAGCTTAAACATCTCCCACTCAGCTAATTACAGCCTGATGGAGCTGTGTGAGCTGGGGCACAGATCCTCATGGATTTGAAGTGAATTGCACAGCGCTCCTCATGCATGAACTTCCCTCAGCAGCAGCACTAGGCCATGGCAGCAGCAACAGTCTGCTCAAGAGACCATCTAATGGTAGCTTACCACAATGGAATGGCAACTATAAAACGTCAGTTCTAGGATGCACTACGGCCCCTTGGTCTGCCTGCAATTCTCAAGATACCCGTGGAGTTTCTCTAACTGTAGAAGGAACACTGTAATTAACATAAGGAACAGCTATCAAGGAAAAACAGAGTATTTTGTCAAAATAGCAGTTGTGCTTCTGATGTTGGGCTCTACCTGAAACATGGGATTGGAGAATTCATCAAACACATCTGTTTTGCAAATTTTCATAGTTCAGGACATTCTTTTAAAATGTAGCTTGGTCAGCTGTGCAACTGCACAATCCTAGATGACTAAAGGATTTGCTCACCCAAAGGTTCTATTTTGTCAAACTAATATATTTCATTTTCATTTCAGAATTTCCAAGTACAATTCCAAAGGCTAATGAAAAATGACAGAAATTTTGCACACTTGGGAAGGAAGTCTATGGACAAGATGATATTTGATTTTCTTTAAATAAATTAATACGGCTTCTTTTTCAGAAGGCACCACAAGAAAAGAATAACCCCTTATATTGATCAGTCTTTGCCTGTCTTTCCCTTCTCATCCTGAGGAACATTGAATGATGAAATATTTGATGACAGACTGAATTGGCTCACAGTGCATGGCTGCATGAACAAACACGCGTGAGAAGGAAAACTGTACAGCAGAAAGTCTGCAAGGTGTAAGGAGTGACTAACACAGGAAAAGTATGTACAAAGATAGACTGTTATCTGATAATTTTTTTTAATGTTTGTTTTGAAAGCTAAAGAGAAGGGCTTTTTCCTTTGCACAGGAAAATCTGAGCATAGAATAGCTCTGGTTTTTATTCTATTTTAAAATGCAAGCTACTGGAGGAAGAGCAGCCTACTCTAACAGTTCCCCATCCTTCCCACCAGAAGATACCATTTCCAGCAGCCACAGTATTTCCTAAACATTGCCGTTTTGGCTATAATTCTGCAAATCTGGCTATAAATCAGCAAAGGTCAAGGAGCTTCCTCTCCCCTCTCTCGTGTTTCCCCTGTTCTCTCTCTGCAGCCATCTGTGAAAGGTTTGTTTGCCATGACTGTCCCGTGACTTGCCAAGCTTTACCTAGGAAACACAGCACAAGCAGGGGATCAACCCCAGTTCCCTAAAGAAACTTGAAAATTCTTAACCACTATCAACTGAAAACACAGATATTATGCAGAAAAAAAGCACCTTCAATGGGAGATTGCTCGCAAGCAAAGAAGGTGCCTTAAAGTTGCATGCAAAAGATGAGAACGCAGATTTTGAAGCTCATGACTTTGCATGACAAGGTCCTGCATGGAGGTATCAGTTTGCAGACATGTCCTCACCAGGTAACACAGAGCACACTCTCCTGTCCACATCTGGATGTTGGAGCTGTGACCTTCAGGTGCCTTTTAAAGTCAATGAGATAAAAATGGTGCTCCTAAGCTGCAATGCAGTTAGCCGGTCCTAGACGCTCGCCCTAGGGTGAGATGAATTGCACACGAGACGTGCCTATTTGTCCTCCTTGATTATAAAGAGAGCAACTAGTTCAGATGCAGATATCTGAAATTAGAGGATATGGATGCCATCTTGTATTTGTGTATGAAGTAACTCAGAGTAAATTATATTCACCGTTTCAATAACATAATAATTTTGCTTACCTATGGTGTTTAGGATCACCAAAAATGATGCAAAATGTCATCTTAAGACAATTACAGGTCCTTCAAACAGGTTTTATTCATTCTAAATAAGCTGATTCCACTTTTTTTGTGCATAGCCGTTGTTTACCAGCACATGAAAATACTCACAGCATCTTCCATCTTGATGTTTTTTCTAACTTGTTTTTTCCATAACCTCAGCAAAGAGAGGACATTCAGAGAACAAAACAATAGCTTTCTTCGGGTCTTCCGTGACAGAAAAAAACCTTGTCTAATTTTTCTGATTATACCAGCAGACCTACAGATACTGCATCTATCTACAGATGTTGTCCTGCCCGTGTCCTGAGGCCATCTCAGGTACAATAAAGCATCGTTCCTCTGTATGCCCAACACAAGCAGGAAGCCTCTAGAGAAAGAAGGCTGAGTTATTTTGGCAAATCTCAAGAGGATGAAAAGGGAGAGGTGGGACAGACAGCTGTAGGAACAAGGGAACATAACAAGGAGAAAAGGAGCACATGGTACAGAACATGAAAACTGTTTTTCCACCTTCAGACAAATGGTGTTGACTGAATAGGTATCCATTCAATATTTACTAACGGTTTTAGCACTCTATGCATTATTAAGTGACAACTGGATGCATCTGCATTCAATAGGAACCTTTTTTTTTTTTACCTGAATGTTTTTCATAATGGTGTTTCATCTCTCAACAATTTCTCAGAACACCTTTATATTTTCATTTGTCTCCACTTCAAAGTGTGGATCTGACACACTAAAACCAAAGGCATCATGTCTGGCACCTGGTTTGAGAAGGCTAGAATCTGATTTTTTAGAACAGTCCTCAGTTTAATAGATATTTAAGCCCTCAGGACAGAGCTCACATTGCCTTGGTGGCACTCAGCATTACTGTGGATCGAGTTCACCTGAATACAGTGGGGTACTCTCCAAAATAAACATGCAGCAAACACAGAAGCACTCAAAAAGTAAGGAAAATTCTTTGATTTGTGAATGGCATGAGTACACCAACTCATTTTTTAAGATTTTTTTTTATATTTAAGGAAAAACATATGAATAAAGAAAGTGAATGACTCTTCTGAAACAGAAGTCAGGAATGAGATCCTACTCTTCTCCACCCGGATGTAACCTTTCACTGCCACCCAAGCAGGCTGCTCAGGGGTGCACGAGCAGCCTTTCTGGTTCCATTTTCAGACTGTCATTTGATTTTTCCTGTGACAAAAAGAAAAGGAGAGCACTCTTCTTCCTTCATACTGATGTTTTCACAGCCACCAAAATCAGCAGCACAGAAACAGCAGCCCACGTTAACCCATGCGAGAAAGACAGACTACTGGTTCCCTGGCACAGGTGTCGTGAGGTAGGTTCTCGCAGGACGGGATTTTTCACTTTTTATGAATGCCAACAAAATAAGTGAATGTTTCAGCATGCCACCCTTCTTATCTTAGTACCTATCTAGAGACATATTTAATAACCAGTTATATCTTCATTAGGTCACACTGTAGATAAAATTTTGAGCAAATATCTTCTGCATTTAATTACTTGTTCTTGATAGTTTAACAGAACATCTTTCCTGTATAAATCAAAACTAATAAATCTTTATTCCTAAGTCATTATGCTTGGATTACAGACTACCAAGAATTACACTGCAAACACAATTACCCTTTTTCATTTCCACCTTCCACAAAGCAAACGCAACCAGCAACCCTTCTAGACATCCACATTCGATCTTGCAGAGAACACAGGTGAACAAATTTTCTTTCAACCAGAGAACTCACAAGTGTAAAGTTACACATGTACACAAAGTACACTGAATGGACAGTTCCTATTTTACTATTAAATGTAACTGATTACATAACAGTTTTCTGCATTTTGTTCTCGTCAATCAAACAAGCTACTAACATTGTGTGGTATTATGAGCTCTGTTTTTAGTAGAGTGAAACATTTGTTCTCAATCTTCCTGCAAAACATAATGTTGCACACAGGCTGTGAAGCATGATTTCCTCAGTTCTAGCACAGAAATCAAAGAAGAGTCACTGAAAGGAAATGGTCCCACCACCACTTTCTCCACTTGCAACACAACATTTCCTCACCCATCTCCTGAATGTGTGTGTTCCTCTCTGAGATAACATCTAATTATTCCCCAGTCTGACTAACCTTGGATGTAGCCTAATACTAAGTTTCTCTTTGTCTTTTTTTTTCCTTTTGCTTATTACTGAACCTAATTCATTTGTGTATCCCTGCCAAATTGTCACAGAATAACAGTTACCGAGGTTTCTCTGCTTTCACACATTTGGTATGTCAATGAAGATGAGCTGAGCTGAGTTTAATCAGGTAAGAGGAAAGCAGTAAAAGTAAGATGGGGTGCTGCTGATGGCAGCAGTCCTAGCAATCTCAATACCAAGGTTGAGTACTATATGTGTTTCTTTAAACAGAGGAACTAGTAAGTTGCAAAAACATTTTGGCGTTGATGAATTTTGGACAAGTTTTTTTTAGCTATTGTGATTTATGCATTAGCCAGTTCATAGCTGGACTGATGTAACGAGTCTGGTCTTGACCATCAAATACCAAAGGCTCCAGAATCATGGTGTAGCACCAAGCTAAACAATCACACCCCAAAGACAGGCAATTTTCTTTGTCCTCCTGTACCCAGCTTCCTGCTTCAAAGTTCAAATCAAAGTCATCATCTTCATTTTTAAAGCTGCCCTTGGGTGGAGATCGTTCAGCGTCCAAAACATGACAGCTTTGTAGTCTGTTTGATGTTTGGAAGTCACAATCTTTGTGACTTTCAAGGGACCAAGTGAAACTTGGTTTCTTTAAATGGTGCAGCTTTCCAAGGCATGGTGACAACTGTTGTTCTGTCTCATTCTTCTCTTTCAGCTAAGCTTCTTCTGTTTAGAGGCTCCAATTTCTGACTGTTACCTCTGGGAAAGAGACTCTATGAGTTTTTGCTGGAAAAAAGAGACCAGGTGAGCTCATCTGGAGGCACCCATGAACATAAGCAGCGTAACACAAACTTCATCGAGGCATGAGAATTCACAATTGTTGTCTCAAGTTCAAAGGAGTTGAGCTGCTCGCTTGGTCTTTTTACTGTTAAGACATTTTATGCCATATTGGTTACTGATCTTCAAGATAAGTAACCAAACAGGAAGAAAAAGTATTGGCTAGCTAAAAAAATAATGTGAGAATAGCAAAACAGCTCATCAGATCATTTTTAAACTGGAGCACCATCTAAATAGGTGTCTTGAAACAGCAGGCTTTCATGCTAGGTATGTGCCAAATTATGTGTCCCTCACAGCAGAAGGTGGCTATCTACTAAGCACCTCCATTTTTCAAAATCATCACAGCAAAAACTCTTCCTTCATTTGGTCAATATAGCATTTTTCCAACCATACATTACAGTCCACAGCCTCATGTAACAAAAATAAAATACTTCAAACAATGACATTTCAGAAATGCGAACATAATCTTCAATACAAAAAAAAATGTATTGAGTATTTTTGGCTGCATATTAAAGGCTTTGCTTCTTCTATTGGTAGAGAAATGAGGATGGTAGAAAGCTACACTAACAAGAGACACTCGTACTCTCTGAAGATGACCAACTGCAGCTCATGATGTGAACATAACCGTGTATCCCTCTGTGCTGAAGCATAAGCCCAACCTGTTATCAATTGCAGGACTGGTTCCCTGACCAAAAAGCAGAAAATCCGAATTTTATAATGAGAGCTACAAACCCATAATTCCAGAAGCCTTCCTGTTACAAGGTTTTCCTCGTATTTCAAGCACAGAACTTGGTAACAACATTATGCAGCAACAACATCCTCCAATTTTTTCAGGCGTAACAGCTGAATCCCAAACCCTGTGAAGCACTTCTGATCTGCTTTGGCACTACAAAGCCGGCAATCTGTCTGCAAGGACAAGGAACTGGCGCAGAGGTGAAGGACTTCCTCCCTTTTCCTCACCATTCCCCTGCCCACACCTAGACACCGGTCTGGGCCCCCTCACCACAAAGCAGATGCAGGCAAAATGAGGCGCGCTCAGTGCAGGGCCCCAGGACGCTGGGGGCACTTACCCTGAGAGGAGAGGCCAGGCAGTGGGGCTGCTTCAGCCTGGGGCCAGCAGCACCTGGCCAGGGTCTCCAAGACAGGCCAGGAGGCTCCTCAGTGGGGCACAGCTGGAGGAGAGGCCAAAATCTGAGAGAAGCGATGTTCCAGCCTCCTGCCAGAAGAAACCTTCCTGCACGTAAGCAGCAACGCAGCTTGTGTAGAGAGGCAGCTGCTCTCCGCTCTCTGAGGTTCCAAAACCCAGCCGGAGGTGGTCCCAAGCAGTCCAGGTCTGTGCACAGAGCCAGCCCCGCCTGGGCTCCCTGTGCCGGAGCTGTGATGCTCTGAGGGCGGCGGAGCACCGGGCTGTGTGCTTTATTTGCTTCAAGAGGGCGGGAGAGGGCCCTGCTCCTGGCTGAGGTCACCTGCAGCAGCACCCCGAGCTCAGGTCAGACGCACAGTTTCCTGGATTAGGAGCTCTGACAACCAGACTTCATGCTGCTTTTCCTATACATATATAAGCATAAACTTGTTCCTTCCTCTCTCATAAAGGACTTTGGTGTTTGAAGTCCTCAGCACTACATTTCAATACAAAACGCAAGCATCATTAGACCACGCTTCAGTCGAGTCTGCCCCTCTGTGCGACGTCTATTTGTTACATTTTCGGCGGAACTACTGCATGCATATTAAAAAACACCACACAAAGCCACCCCTTCTGCAGCGCGCAGTTCCCTCAGCCCGAACCCAGCACCTCAGGACCACGCGGCGATGTGCAGCACAGCCCGCACACCGCACTGCCGGGAGCTGCAGGACCGACCCATACACGCCTCCTGGCCGCCAACCACCTGCCCGTCCGGACGCTCCGCAGCTCGGCGAGGGCTGACAGCCACCCGCCCGCCCCGCTCCCCGGCTCCGCGCCCTCCCGGCCCCCGGGGCTCACTCTCACCTCAGCGGCGGAGGCTCCGCGGGGCCGAGGGGGGCGGCGGGCGGCGGCGGCTCCTTCCTCTTCGGGCGNGTGCGGGCTGCGGGCTCTCCGCAGGCATGGACGGGGCGGCGGTGGCTGCCGCCCGCCGCCGTGTATGCGTTTAATAGGGCGATCGCCTCCCGCCGTCCCTGCCCACCGCCGGCCGCCCCGGTCCCTCCCCGCCGCGGGAGCCGCGCCGCGGCAAGCTCCGCGCCGGTGGCACAGGAAGGGAGCGGCTGGCGTGCGATCCGTGCCCAGGGTGCGCATTAGGGCCCATTATCTTGTTGTTGCGCTCCGACGGCCCTCGGGGGCGAGCCGGGCGGCGGGGAAAGGCAGCGCCGTGGGGCCCCTGCAGCGGCGGGGTCGCGGTCCGGGGTCGCTGAGGGGGCTCCGCGGGAGCGAGGGCAGCCCCGGTCCCGCAGCACTGCCTTCTGCCCCGGCGCCTGCCACCCGAATTCATGAGTGCTTATCCCTCTCCTCAGGAAGAACTTGGCTTCTGGCACCTGGCTGATTCTTTGCTAACTAAAAACGGAGCCCTTTGGTGGGGTGGGTTTCGTAGAATCAAAATATTGTAAGTTGGAAGGGACCCACAGAGATCACCAAGCCCAACCCGTGGCTCCACATAGGACCACCCAAAATCCAAACCCTATGTCTGAGAGTGTTGTCCAAACGCTCCTTGAGCTCCAGCAGCATGGGGCTGTGACCACTGCCTTGGGGAGCTGTGCCAGGGCCCAACCACCTTCTGGGGAAGAACCTTTCCCTAACCCCCACCCTGACCCTCCCCTGACACAGCTCCATGCCGTTCCCTCGGGTCCTGTCGCTGTCACCAGAGAGCAGAGCTCAGCGCTGCCCCTCCGCTCCCCTTGTGAGGAAGCTGTAGGCCGCCATGAGGCCTCCCCTCAGCCTCCTCTGCTCTGGGCTGAGCAAACCCAGGGACCTCAGTTGCTCCTCATACGTCTTTGTAGCCCTCCTTTGGCTGCACTCTAATAGTTGCAGTTTCACACTGGCGAATACTATCCATCCTAAATTTTAACAAACGACCACACATTTGTGCACAACACGGAGGAGCTCTGACATTTTGGCAGTATCTTCTTCGTTCCAATTTTGTTTGCTACTGCTGTGACACTGAGGTTATAACTGTCTGTCAGAAATGTTAGTGTGAGCTAATGAAAATGCTAAAAGTCTGGAAAAACATTCACTGTTAAGAAATGGCTATAATCGTCTGTCAAATACTACCTACATTGAGATGGATGTAACTTAATGCTGAGATTTTTACAGTGGAAGGACAAAGACGTGAACAAAGCAGGAGAAGACAAAATACAGAAAGAGTCTGACTGGGGATCCCAGCCCTACTTACGCTGCTTTTTTATCTAAAGCAATATGTACACTTGTTTTGGGGGTAAATTCTGTTATTCTCCCAAGTTGTGTATAATTTACTTGGCTAGTGGTTAACCAAACAGACTGATCTATAAAGAAAGTGATTTTTCCCCAAATTAAAATAGTTGATGAGTACTGTGTAATGTGTCATGGCAAAATTGGGCAGAACCAGGAAACACATCAAGAAAAATTGCTTTAGTGAAGCAATTGCTATAAGCGGGAAAATCACAGAAGCACAGAATGGGTGAGGTGGGAAGAGACCCCTGGATGCTGCCTTGTCCAGCCCCCTGCTCAAGCAGGGCCAGCTACAGCAGGTTGCTCAGGACCACATCCAGCTGGGCATTAGGTATCTCCAAGGAGGGAGACCTGATGACATGTAATGTGCTATCCTTGGTGGAAACTTAGGAACAAAGGAGCTTTTGTTCCTGGGTGCATACATTGGTGCTGGTGGGCCATTTCAGCTGAGCAGCACTGAGCAAAATGAAGTCTGAACCACTGCAGCCCCAGTTTCTCCTCTCTCTGCCACTATACCTACTAAGGCTGCCAGCCTGCAGAAGGGCATGTTGTGATGAACCAGCCACCCTCAAGTGGCCCTGTGCTTACCTTATGCAGACTTGGTGGTGTCCAGCTTAGGACGAAGGGCAGCAGTTGTTGACCCTCAGTTCTCAGCACACCAGATTTCTGAGGGTATGTTCAGCAGACTTGTGCTGCTTTGTCCCACAACAAAAAGATGTGCATGGCCTAAAAACATTGTGATTAAATCACAGAGCAGAGGAAAAGAGGAGTACTAGGCACACCTACTTTCAGATCGTCTCAGCGGGTTTAGGATCAGCATTAGCATCACAGAGTATGTTGTTCCCATGCTAGGAAATGTGCAGAGTTAAGTATCTCTCTAGAGTGACAAATGCAAGAAATAAGCCTGCAGCATCAATTTTCAGGTGTCCAGCATATGTACTTCAGTGCTAACATAAACTGTACAATGCACTAATACGCAAAAGTGGATGAAGGGGATTTGGTTGATACTTGCTCAAAGTTTGGTCAAAATTTAGTCTCTGTGTTAGATATGACAGTACCAGAACAACACGTGAAATCTGTCCAAACAGGTGTTTGAAGGGCCAGTACTTCTAGTCCTTGTTCCTAGGCTCATTTAGAAGATTTGGGCCTTTTCTTTTAGGAAAGGCATTTTAAAGACCATTAGTCAAGACAGAAATTCATTAGAATTAGGCAGTCATTTAGGAAACTTCAAATGATGGCCATGTTTATGTCAGCAGTCCTGACACATGAGACAGAACAAGTCAGTCTAGCTTTTATCTGAAGCAACTCAGTTTTGCAACAGTTCATAGTAATTCCTATCATAGAAAGATATTATGCAACAAAGCCTTCTCCTGTTTGGTTTCATTCCAACGTGGTGAAAACGGCGATGATTGGATATCTGGATTAGACTTCATCATATTCAATATCCACTTAGCTTGACAGCACACTGTACGTGAGACTTACAAAAAACACGAGGGTGATAATTTTGGAATGAGAATCAGGCCCATACAGACTCACAATCTCTAAAGCTGTTACAGAAATGAAATAACACACAAGCTGAGATAGCAATATTTACTCAAATCATTGCTCCTCCCTTTTTATTATTTCAAAGCGGAAATGTTCTAATATAAAACTGTTTCAATATATCACACAATATATGTAAAAAAATCTAAATCTCATAAGCAAAGTATAGAAAAATCACTCTTTTTTTTTTTGACAGTATACATTTATGGCATTATATATGTAGATCCTAATAGGAATGTACTATCATCAACTCTGTTAAAAGTTAACATCTCTTCCAGTACACAAGAGGTTTGAAAATTCCGCCAGAAACAGTACCTGCAAGCTAACATTTGAGGTTCAAGTAACTCACTGTCAAAATATATGATGAGTGTGTTTGAATTCTCATACTTTGGAGCTGGAGATAAAAGAGCAGTAAAGCACAGAGGAGCCAGAATCCTGCCTGTGTTCCACATAAAACACGCAAGATCCAAACTATGGTCCTGAAATCCCACATTCATTTGACACCTAGCCCTAAGGGCACCTAAATTCCAGAACTGCCTCCCTGTTTGTCTTAAAATTGCCCCAGGTACTTAGGGACTCACCTCTTCCGTGCCCAGAACTGCCTCAGTCTTGACAAGACTGAGAGTTTAGTGGCTCGTTCTTGCCCAAGTCTGACAAGGAGCTAAAAGCTAGATGTAACTTGGCCTAAAACTCTGCAGGGACTCCCTGTGCTTGACATATTTAGGTCTCTTTTAACACACATAAAAATACCAGGCTCTGTACACAATGGAACATCAGCTTCCTTTTTTTTTTTTTTTTTTCCCCCTTTTTTCCCCCAAGTTTGCTGGCTTTTCTAGGTACAATGTAAATAGTGGCCTTAATTCAGGAATATTGTACCTACAAGGTAGGATTCCTCACATTCCTACCACAGTTGTGCCTCACAGTCATATTAGCACTGATGTTTTCTTTCTGGCCCAACATGACTAGAGGTTCCCTGGCTACACTTGAAAAGAGTGAGTCCCACTCAATGACTTGAAAGAAAAGGCATAGTTACATATCCTTAGTAAAGTATAAGACATGGTGGGATGTGAGTGATGATTCCTGTTGGTTAAAGACTGCCTGAAACCAAAACTGGAAAATACAACTAAGTATTACGACCAGGGAAAGCCAAGGCTAGGCTAGGCTAGCCAAACTAGCTCAGGGACATCTCAGCCAGAACTGCAGCCACAGGAGTAGGTAGGAAGCTAGAGAAGCCAAGAGACCCTTAAAACAAACAACAGGGCAAAACCCATGAAGGTTAGCAAGCCCATGTCACAGGGAAGGGGCCTTGGAAAAAGAGTAAGCAGAGATCAAGCGAGACTAGAACTAGGGAATCTGGAAGCAACACCCAGAAATTTCAGCTTTAGCCAAGAAGTAAGTTTGAGAGCTAAGAAGAGTTTGTGTTTTGTTTTTACATTAAAATCCTACATCTCAAAGGAAGGAGAAAAAATAAGTCAATATGTAGTTCATGGGGTTGTATAACTTCAGTGTTTACCCACTAAAAGTATCCTACAACATGGCTAAAGTGTAACATGATCTTTAACTCCAGTGTGGGTTTCACTGAATCATAGAATATCCTGAGTTGGAAGGGACTCACAAGGATCATTGAGTCCAACTCCTGGCTCCACAAAAGACTACCCAAAATTCAAACCCAATGTCTGAGAGTGTTATCCAAAAGCTTTGAACTCTGGTAAGCTTGGTGCTGTGTTAGTTTTATGTCCTTTTTTTGTGGTGCTCAAAACTGCATGCAGTGCTCAAGGTGAGGCCACACCAGCACAGAGCAGAGCGGGACAATCTCTCCCCTCACCCAGCGGGCAGTGCTGGGCCTGGTACACCCCAGCATATGTTTTTTTTCAGAAGTTAACTAATTCTGCATTAGTTACTACTTCCACATAATACTCCCGTCATGATCCTAACAGTGAGAGTACTCTGTTTAATTTTAATGCCAACTAGGTGCAGCCAGGCAGATAGCCAAACTGATTTCAGTTGTGAAATGTTCAGGAATTCCCAATGTGGGACATTAATTCTTGCTAATACAAATGTGGTAGTAGTTTTCATTCCTTCTCCAAACAGTTCACAGGAAAAAAATATCCCACCGAAAACATTTCTTCCAGTGGTTATCCAAGTATTGCGCTCTTCTGCTCCACTGTAAGAGACTTATTTTTTCTCTGTTCATGTTTCAGCTCACATTGTACTCAAAGATTTCCATCTCTGGTCTTGCCAGTTTGCATGAAGAATTTACATAGAGCTTTCATGCCTGGTCTCAGGAAGAACACTGAAATATGTAAAACACTATATGTATGCTGTGTTTCTCATATCAGCCCCTTTAATGTCAACATTGATTCACTATGACATTTGTTTATCATCTGAGGCTTGTCAATAAGTAGTCATTCCTTCCCGAAACTCTAACAGGGAAAGACAAAACAGCTATGAGGAAACAAACACTGTAACTTGACTGAAACAAATGCTGTGGATGTTATTCAGAGAAAAGAACATTCCATGTTCTGTTAAATTATATTTTTCTTTCTCATCTTAGAAACTGGATGGGAGGAGGGAGATGCTGCTTTGCAAGAGGGCAGGATACCATCAGCTGGCTGGCAGCGTTGTGCTGCTCAGTGCATCAGCGGCTCTGCGCTCCTCCACAGCTTGACTTAAAATAAATATATGTATATAGCACTCTATCTTCCTGTAGTTGTGTAACTTCAAGGTATACTACTAAGACCATAAATCAATTCAATTAAAAAATACCAAAATTAGCATAATAATGAGGCATTAGGAATAATAATACCAGCAAATGGTTAATTTACTGCTTAATATCAAGATGTGCTTGTGCTTTCCTGAGTAGGCGTAACTTTGCTGAAATGTATGTATATATTTCCATGTTAATATTTTGGAGCTTTGATACTTAGTAGTTTTTCAGTAATTAGTGTTTAGGCTATCTTTTGTGTTCCTCTTTTGCCTCCTTATATACATATTTCAATTATTCTGTAGGTGGAAATTAATTTGTAAATGCCACCCCAGAGATTATTTTTATTTCAGTTTGACTAAATCAGCAATACTATTCTATCATATCTTCAATGCATTCTCACAGAAATTTATTAACCAGCTTGGCATGAGATAGGATATGACCTTTCTCTTCTAGTCTTTAAGATGGCAGAAGATACCATGAAATTTTAAATGAGTTATTTTGTTTAGATTCTATGTATTTTATGTTCTTTATTAGCAGCCCTGGAAATTAAACACATAGTTATCAGTTATTTATTATTATCGTGTCTAACAGATGAGCTGGGAAATGTACAAGCACACAGGAAGGTAGGTCTCTATCTTCAGTAATTTACAGTCTAAAACCAAAATGCTAAAGATTGAAGCGTAAGCATAGCTGATTAAATTGTTAAGGGATATGAACATTCTGTGAGAAATCTAAGAGCTATCCAATCTTCTGTAACCTAATTAGGTGCTAAAGAATCTTCAATTAAACATTAAGCTGACCAGTTGTAATTAAAAGCGTAACTGTTGCTATGTATCTGCAGATAATATAGGAGAATTACTAGGAAACTGAAACTCTCTCTTCTTAATTATGCTTATTAGTCACTTCTCCCTCCTGTTCTCTGTATGTTAAAAAGCCCATTTGTTTGTATGGAGACCATGTGAAATGAATTGGCCATCCGCTCCGTACTCTTCTCAGATCGAACTAAGTCTTGCACTGTCCCATTAATAGTTATCAAAACCATTAGAAGTTAACAGAAAGAGGATGTGTTGAAACAGTCTGATGAAGCAAACCAGTTATCCGGAGTCACAGGGAATAGAAAGAAGGAAGGATGAAGCGGCAGAGCTGCTCATCAGCATTTGCTTTTCCCACGATAATCAATTGTGATCCCAGAGAAGGATGTAATATTTAAAACAAATGCAGAGAGTGACTGTGAGAATGCAGGTCAGGGAAGTTCTGCTGTCAATAAACAATAATTAGGAAGTTATCTACTAGCTGGTCTACAAAAAAAGTAGATGAAGGAGAATGAGTAAGCTGAAATTCATTCGGAATTTATAACCATGCCTTTCCCAGTAGGTTATAAAGGGAACTACATAGTTGCTGTTTGAGACAAAAAAGAGCTGTCATAGACCAATAGAAAGTAATAACAATCACTCAGTTATCGATAAGAAATCAAAAACAATGAAATTCCTCAAAAACCTCTAATAATATTGTTCTTATTAAAAGTATTTATTGATGAGGTGTGGTAAGTAGTAGAACAGTAAAATTTACGTGGGACAGGAAGTTATGAGGGATAGTTAAAATTAAAGAAGTTATTGGGGAATGTTAGGAGTATCTAACAAAAATTGTAATCTGGCTGAACCAGCACTATAAGGATGAATTAATGGCTAACAGTGGCCACAACTCCACGCTCTAGGGGCCGGAACATCCACTTGCAGGTCAAACCCACTGTGTCAGGAGGCTGATTGCTTGCCCTGGGCCCAGATATGGGCCCATATTTGAGAAGGATTGATGAAGCCTTTGGATTGATGCCTGTTACTGTTCAGCCATCTAGGCACAAGCATTGCTGCCAAAAGAGAACTTGAGCAGATCATAGCTGTCTGCTCTGCTCAAGGAGCTGTGGTAAAGGGGCCATGGTGGTGCTCTTTTTGATCCTACCAGTCAAGGAGATGGCTTCAGCAGGAGAGGATGTATCCTGCAAATCAAAGCCTGGGCATCTCAGGCACTGGAACAGGCTGCCCAAGTGCCCAGGGAGGTGCCTGAGTCACTGTCCCTGAAGGTGTTTGAGAAACATCGAGATGTGGTACCAAGGGACATGGTTTAGTGGCTTAGTGGGCAATATTGGTGGTGGGTGGATGGTTGGACTAGATGATCTTCGAGGTCTTTTCCAACCTTTATGGTTCTATGACTCTATGATATGGCTGGTGTCACAGACAGGGCCTTTGGCTTCTATGACTATGGACTGTCTTCTGGGAACAAGAACCCCTGGGGAGTGATGGTACCTGCATAAGAAAGAGATGCAAGAGCATCTTTCCCCAAAGTCTTGGTAATCTATTGAGAAAGGCTTTTAAGCAGGTTCATCAGGGTATTGAGATCAAAGCCTAAAAAGAAGTGGAGAAACAAGCTGCGTTTAAGATGCTGAGTGAGGAAGGTATGTAGCCAATTAAAGACCTGAAATTCAGGAAAGTGGACATCAGCTTGGTTAGGGAACCTTCCTTGAGAGAAAAAGGAGCCCACTAGAGCTGATCTGCAAATAAAACCTCCTTAAACCATTAAAATTATCCATCATGATTGCACAATAAGATAGAAAGATATAGCAGGAGGACAGGTTGGATGAAGAGGGAACTTCCAGCTGAGCTCAGACACAGAAAGGAGGTATACAGAAAGCATAAGCAGGGACAGGGAACTCAGAAATCTAGCAGCATCACCTAGGCATGCAAGAGTCAAATTAGGAAAGTCACGCAGGGCTGAGGTTAAAACAACCAAGGAATGTAAAGGGCAAAAAGAAAGGCTTCTACAGGTAAACAGACTCAAAAGAAAGATGAAAGAAAATGCAAGCTCACTACTAAATAGCGCAGGCAAGCTAGCATGAGAGGATCCCTGGAAGTATTCAAGCCAGGCTGGATGGGGCTTTGGGCAACCTGGTCTAGTGGGAGGTGTCCTTGCCCATGGCAGGGGGGTTGGAACAAGATGATCTCCAAGGTCCCTTCCATCCTGAACCATTCTATGTTCTATGATCTAGTGACAAACTCATGGAAAATGTTGAAATACTTAATGCCTCCTTTGCCTTACGTTTTACTGCCAAAGAGCAAATGGGGGAATGAGCTGCTACCCGCTGCATAGGAGGTTTGAGTTAGGGAGAATTTAAGTCATTTTGGACAGGTGATCAGGTGAGATACATCCACTGAAGCTGAGAAAACTGATGTCTTCGTGAGGCTCCTCTTTATCATCTTTGAAATATTCTGGCAACTGGGGGAAGTCCCCAGTTACTGGTAAAAGGCAAATGTTACATCATTATTTTAAAAAGCCAAGAAGGAAGATCTGGGGTACTAAAGCCTGATCAGCTCCTAGGAGAATTCTGAAACAAGTACTCCCCCATTTCGGGCACATGAAAGACAGAAAGATGACTGGAAGCAGCCAACACAAATTTATCAAGGTCAAATCATCCTTGACCAACCTGATTGCCTTCTATGATGAAATGGCTGTCTCTGTGGATGAAAGGAGAATTACAGTTGTAGTTTATCTGAAGCCAGACTTTCAACATAGCCTTTCATACTACAGTGAGAGCCAAACTGAAGAGATGTGAACTGGATGGGTAGAGTGCTGCATGGGTGAAAGACAGGCTGGACTGCTGAGCTCAGAGAGTAGTCTTTAATGGTTCAGATTTTAACTGAAAGATTGTTACCAGTGTTATTCCTTTGCTGTCAATACTAGGGTCAGTGCCATTTCATATTTTAATGATCTACCTTGCAATGGACAGAATGCATGGTTGTCGTGTTTTTGGATGATATGATGGGACAGCAAGGTGGAAGAGTTTGATATACTGGGGGATTGGAAGATGTTCAGAAGGATCCCAGCAAATGAGAGGAGTGAGGAACAGAAAACCCCATGGAGTTCAGCAGAGGCACATATGAACTCCTGCACCTGAGACAGTAACCCCACATGACCATACAGGCTGGCTGGGGACTGGCTGGCTGCAGGGCCTTGGTGTCAAGATACTGAATATGGATCACAGGTGCACCCTGGCAGCAGTGAAGGCCAAGCCTGTACTGGGTTGCATTAAGCACGGTGCAGCCAGTAAGTCAAGGGCAGTGGTTGTTCCCTTCCAGTCAACACTGTTGAGGTCACTGGTAATTACACTTTCTGTGGAATCTGTCAGATTTCAGGATTTTTTTATCTTTTTCCCCCAAACAACAGTGACAGCCATCCTACTATTTTATATGCACTGTACACTTACCTTTTTTTCCGGAGAAATCAGACTGATTTAATGACTAGCTCATAAAAAAAAAGTTGTGATAATTCAACAAAGAGAAAGACAGAAGAACTCACACCCAAAATTGTTTTTAGAATCATAAAATAAATAAATAATAATTTAAAAAAGTAAATATAAACACTGAGTAAAATTCTTTCCCAGGGTAAAACCACTGAGGACCTTCCAGTCATACCATAAAAGCAATTTTCTCTGGAATGGAGAAATCCTGTACTTCACTGTGAATGAGCGCTATGTCCTTTCAGAAAGCTAATAAAGAAACAGTGCTCTAGGCACTTATGGTCAGATGTAATAGGCACACATCATTAAGTTCACTGAGGATAGAAAATGACTTTCAGAAACCATGGTGACTTGTATCAGCACAACATCTGGCCTACTGTACCTATGCCGCACTGTGTTGTTAATGAACCCATATGGTATTGGATACTTTATTGAGATAGTATGTCATTTCATAAATCAGCAAATAGATTAGATTATAAAGATTATCTGTGAATGACAGCATCTTACTCAGATGCTTGAAACTATGCAATGCAGCAAAGAAAAGGAATGAAGTCCTTACTTGAAGGCCTTCAATGCAGTATAGCTATACAGTAGGTAGTCTTACCAAGCTATCAAAGATTACTTGTTGATAAACAGCAGTTAGCGTTAGCTCCAGTTCCGGGCATTCTTGAGTACTAAATGATGTGTGGGTGCTTACTGGCTTTGTTGTATTTATGACCAGATTGCCTTTGTCTCAGAAGCTGATGTTGCAACGTTAACAGGAGGTTTCAATTCAGATTAAGGGTAAAACATCTTCTTGCCCAAAAAAGCAACATAAAGGCTGTTCAAATAGTCAGACAGCACAAGATTATTATATTATCCTCCTTATATTTTTGTTTTACTTCCTGGACATGCTGTGATTCAGCCAATGAATCTGAGAACTGAGACAATGGTGATCCTGGGTCATGAAGGGCTGTATCTATGTATCACACATAGATGGACACAATTCTGTTACATACTGAGATACTACTGACAGAGCCATTAACCTTTCTTTGTTTCAGTTTTCTCAACAGAAAAAATAGAAATAATCAGAAATCATCATTCTGGTGCCTTTTGAGCATGAGGAACTTCTCTTGGTTAAGTAACAATACTTGACAGAATAGGTACTACTCAGTTAAAAAGCAGAAGAGTAAAAATCTGGCTAAACGAACAAATGGCTATTGGCACTATTAATGTATTAAAAAAGAAAGCTTCTGGTCCAATCTATGCTAATAAGGAGTATCCATACATACATACTGTACAAACGCTGAAAATTTTCTTTCCCCACTCCTCACTAAGACCAAGGTGCCTCAGTGGGGCTACTACAAAGCAGTGACCACAAGAAATGTTCAGGGTGAATAATAAGCAGCAGACATAGAACTAGGATTTTCTAATGCCCAGTCACTTGTATTAGCAATAAAAGATTTCTTTGATAGTCTGAAATATGACTTATGAAATTTAAATTAGAATTAAAACAGGCAATCAGTGAATTAAAATGGAATTAACTACTGTGAGGTAAAACTAGGACAGCTGTCTGCGCAGTTCAGTTGTTTAAAACCATCCATAATATTTCCAAACAGATTGAGCTGTTACAGAAGGCAGATAGATATTAGTATGTGAAGAAGGAGAATAGGAGAAAGGAGAAAAGGAGAAATATACACAGGTAAGAGTGATTTTTTGCTTCCACTAACATATCTGTTGAAATTGTATCTGAAAAACATTTTGTGCCCAACAGACATGGTACTTCTGTCTTATAATATTTCCAGAGAGGTCTTGGATGAGTGAATCAGCTTCTCATATAATTAATGACATTAATTCTTTGCTGTGACTAGGCAACAATGAGCTATTTAGCTATATATAAATAGCAGCACTACGAGTTTCATTTGACTTACTCACTGTTGCAGTTAAAAGGTGTACATTAATTATTCTTGCAATCTGTTTTCATTTACATACTCAAAAGAATAGCTAGAAGATGAAAGCAAAATATTTTTCACTTGCTGTTGAAAACTGTTAGAGAAACGAAGGGAAAACAAATAACGATCGCTGACAAGTTCCTAATAAAGCAACAGTGGAATGAGTGAAAATTCACCTATCTTTGGGAGTTTTTCCTATTGATTTAATGGAGTTAGGATTTTACACAAAGAGGACACAGGCTGGAATTAAAGGAAATTTCGGTCAACCTGCCACAGCTCTTTGTTGTACATATGAATAATCCTTACATGTGTTTATGTAGGTGCCACGAAATATCAGTTCTATAAAAGCCACATTAAATTTATCCCATGAGATCAAAGCAATGAATGCCAGTTATCCCAGCTACAGCAAAATACGCACAAAAATAATTTTTCACCTTTTTTTCCAGGTAACTTTTTGAGTAACCAAATGTTGATGTTGTCTTCACCAACATGATCTAACTTCATAGCTTTGAGAAAGGGTGTTGGTCTAGAGGTCAGGAGAGGACTCCAAAGGTCCTTTCCAACCTAAATTGCATAGTAATTCTGTTTACAGATATTAATCTCCACTATCATTACATAAAAACATAACTACCCACAAAAATGTATAGCATCTGTTCCATTTCTCTTGTTTCTTTTAGAATTAATGCGTCTTTAATTATCATCTTGCTCTTTACCATCATCTTCACATTCCATACGTATTCACTAACAGGTGTTTTAGTTCAGCTGCCATTAGGCAATGACTCACTGTGTGCTGTCTGATGATGAAGTTCAAAATGGGGGAATACTGGTTGAGGATCTCTGGAATTGGAAATACGTTTGTTGAGCTCTAGGAACTTCTTCCCCTTCCAATTTAGACTGGTCCATTCTGCTGAGTGACAATGCATCATGAAGCATTAGATAATAATCTGAAAAATAATAAGATAAAGGAGATGATTCCTTTTTTTATTACACCTGCTTTGACATCCCATCTTAGCAATTACTTTTAATGATAATTATTTATAGTCATGCTAATATATCAAAGCTGGCATTCACTTCAGGTTTACTTTATTAGCTCAGTAGCTACACCGTATCTCATGCATTTCCCTACAACCAGGTTCATGTCCCCAGCAGCGGAGCAGCATTTGCCTGTTGTCTTTATTATCTCATACAGATTTTACAGTATATCCTGCTGCATCCCCGTCTAGTAACTACATCAGCAGTTTGCTAGGAAGTTTACATAGCAAGGTACTCTAAATAGCAAGTTATCATACTTCAGGGCTTACTGTGTTCTATTCTCTATTTAGTATCTCATATGTAAATTCAGAAAACAACTTGGGCACTCTGACAGTGTTCAATTTTCAGCCTATGGAGTGGAATCTCTATGCCTGAATCATGTGCCTATGTTCCTCATGTTCAACATGACAGGATAATGCAAAAGTAAATGTTTAATTTGTTTGGTAATTGCCATAAGTGATCAACAGAATGCTGATTACACAGTCCAGCCGGTTAGTGGCATGCTCCAAGAGCTGTAGAGGTCGAGAGTAAGTATGGTCTCAGGAGATAAGTGCAGGGAGCATGGGCCACACACTTGGTATGCACACACTGCTGGTATTACTGCTAATAGCAGTGCTGGCAGACTTCCTGCTCGTGAGAAAAAATGAGCTGGAGCAGTTGGACCAGTGGATACTTTTGGGCCATTTTCTTTTCAATATCAGCCAGCGTTAGCTTCGGTGATGCTGCTGCAGTGATCAAACAAACCCTTTGACCCTACTAAAACAACCCGTTCGTATAGGAGAACTCTGAGGATTCACAGAAGCGAAGGAAAAAGAAAAAATAAAACAAAACGAAAAAACTGTGGTTCTCCTTGATTTCCTATAGGGAAATCCATATGTGCACTAATTAATCATATAAGCAGGGCAAGCTTTTATTTATTTATTTATTTTCCAGTTGTGCTAGCACCTTACAGCAGCACCAGTAGTCAATGCATCTCCAGGAGAGTCGTTTCAGTGGTTTGGTAACAGCATAAAGGGGGTCCTTGCAGAAATCTGTAGGGAAGCCTGTAGAAATGACAAAGGCTTTTGGAATGCCTGTGTGGTCAGTTCTGCAGAGATTACATAAAAGTGGCCTTCTGCAGCCAGAAGTTCCTGCAGGTCCACAAGGCAGTTGTTTCCACACCATCCATTCTGGTTAAACTGTTGTGAGTGCATGGGGAACGCTTCCAGAGGAACTCCTGCCCTTCCGTCTGCTTGGCGCCAGAGTGCCCTTCAGGGGTGCTGCCCACAGCCCATGCCCAGGGCATGTGCAACTTCCCTGTGTTTGGGAGCATAAGGGAATGTCAGAAGAATCCCTTGCTCCTGCTGCCAGGCAGCTCTGCTGTGTCACTTGGGAGCCTAAAGCCCTTGCAGCATGGCACATACTATGTGCCGTCCTTCCCTATGCTGTAGGGTAGACCATGTCAAATGCAAAGTTACCTCAGTTTTTGGGCAACTTCATTGTAGTTATTCCAGCCAAACCTTTAGTTTACCTGGTTTGTGAATCAATGTGTCCTAGATCCGGGACTCGCAAGAACTCTGGGGAACAGGTAGGGAAAGTTTCACTGGGTCACAGAAGTACCATGTTTAAACTTTTTACTTAGAGGGGGTTGACAAAATGTTCTCTTTTCTCTAGTACTTTCTAACAGAGCTCATGTTCAGAATAGTTATCAAAAATAGGTTTTCATGATGAGCTTTTTTAAACTGGCAAAAATGAAACCCATTCTTCAGATTTCTCTGATCTTTCAGATTACTGGTAAAGGTATTAAAGCTCACAGATTCACAGGATTGTAGGGGTTGGAAGGGACCTCTGGAGATCAGTTCCCTTCAGCAGGTTACACAGGAAAGCGTCCAGGGAGGTTTTGAATATCTCCAGAGATGGAGAGTCCACAACATCTCTGGGCAGCCTGTTCCAGTGCTCTGACACCCTTGTAGCAAATTAATTTTTTCTGATGTTTGCATGGAACTTTCTCTGTTCCGATTTGTACCCATTGCCCCCTTGTTCTGTCACTGGGCACCACTGAAAAGAGCCTGGCCCCATCCCTTTGCCTCTCACCCTTTAGATANAACTCCACATTTGTCCTTGCTAAACCTCACCAAGTTCCTCTCCGCCCATCTCCCCAGCCTCCCCAACTCATACTGTCTAATCAGTAACATACACATCCACAAAAACGCCAGTCCTTGGGGAAAACCCACAAAAAGGCAGCAGTTGCAGCACTTACTACGCTCCTTAGGCCGTTCCCGGCAGCGGCGGCCGCCGCCCGCCACCTGGTGGCCGCGTCTCCTCACAACGACGACTGCCGGCTGCTGCGGCCGCCTTCCCGCTCACACGCCTCAAATTCGCCCCGCCCTCCCAGCGCCACTTCCGCAGGCCTCCCGCCCCGCCCCTTCTTTTCCGCCCACAGTCGGGCGGAAGCGGTTCCAGGGCTAAAGCCACGCGGCAGACGGCGCATGCGCGGGGATGGTGGGGGTGGGGCCCGGCTTCAGTTCCTGCCTGGCGCCGCACCTCCAGCGCGGGCCGGCAGTGCGGGGTTCCACCAGGTAACGGCCGCGCCGGTGCCCGGGGAGAGCGCGCCGGGTCCGCTGCCGTAGCGTTGTTCTGTGCGCCGTGGCGCTGCTGGTTCACCCCTGAGAGACCCTGAGGCCTCCCGTGCCCGCCGCCGCCCCCAGGCTCTCGCAGGGCGTGGGGGCCGAGAGGGTGATGCCGCCTAGCGCCCCTGCCCGGGCCCGGGCCCGGGCTCGGGCCCGCTCCGCCCCGAGCTGCCCGGCCCTGTGGGGCGCTCAGCCCCGAGCGTGGGCTGCAGGGAAGGGGCCTGTGGAGTTGGGGCACTGTGCGGGTCGGGCTGGTGCTTGCCTGCAGCTTGCACACTGTAGTTAAGAAATCGTTAAGGTGAAGGCCTCTCTGGCTTAACTCGTAGCGTGGCTCCCCGGGGCAGTGGTCACAGCCCCGAGCTGCCAGAGCCTGAGTAGCTTTGGGAGAATGCTCTCAGACGTAAGGTTTGGATTTGGGGTGCTCCTCTGTGGAGCCAGGGTTTGAACTCGGTGGTCCCTGTAGGTCTCTTCCCACTTGGGATGTTGTGTGATTCTTTGTACAAACGCATCTTTAGCGTGGTGCAGTGTTACTGCTGATCGTGCTCGGAGGTGTGTAGTTGTGGGAGAGCCTTTTACAGGATGTGTTTCATTTGCTGTAGTGCTTACTTGCTTCTTCTTGGGGGAGCGGGGTCTCAGTTCCAGCTGAAGAAACAAACGGATCTACATGTGCTTCACGACCCATTGGAAGAATGACAGATGACAAAGATGTGCTTCGGGATGTGTGGTTCGGGCGAATACCAACCTGCTTCACCCTGTATCAGGATGAGATAACCGAGAGGGAAGCTGAACCTTACTATGTGAGTATAGCAACGATAATAACGTGTAGGCTGATCCCTTAGCTGGGTTTGTTTCATTTAGTCTTGTCATGCGTGCTGCTGGATGTGTAGAAAAAGCTTTTTTCTTCTTATTCCTGGTACCTTCTGGAAGTACCTTCTGGTACCTTATGGCCGTGCTGTGTGAGTCATCTCTCTTCACAGCAGGTTCAAAACTTAAGCTTGTTTCACTAATGAGATTAGGTTACAACAGGTAATTAAGATCTTAAAAAATGTATGAGAAAGTCAACAAATAATTAAATGGAAGGTCGAGGCTGTGTATGTGCTCATGGTGAGTTTGCATGTTCTTGGAGATCAATCAGAAGAAGGGAGAGAGCTTGTATGTTGCCTTACTACACAAAACCTTCAGTCAGAGCTTCATGCCATTTAAACACAAAAATCACTCACTCATGTAATGCAAATTCGTACAGAACACTGGCTGTAGTGTTTCTTCTGCTCATGTATAACTTTTACTCATTGTCTTTAAATGCCAGCAGCTATGAGAGATCAGGTAGGAAAAGGAGCTGTGGTGTTTTAGCAGTACAGTGCCTGGACTGGGCTGATAGCTGATGATACAGGAAAGGGTGATGGATGTATCTGAGTTGTAAATTGATATGCTTTCTGTAGTCATGTGGATGTTCGTTGTATAGCATGCTCCGCAGTCTTCTGTGCCTTAAGGGTGTTTGATTAATAGGGAATGCTAGGTGGTTGAGTGAAACTGGAGCTTGGAAAATAACAAGTATGTGGGAGGAAAAAAAAATTGTATTATGTGTTTGTAAATGATTCCAGAATTTGTGTCTTGCCATATTTCATTCCATGCTTTGTAAGATATTACTGGATAGAATAGTGTTTAGTTTATAGCATCTTTATGTTGTCAGTTTCAAATTTGCACATGTGCTTAGTATAGTAAGGCATTATTGAAGAGGAGGCTCAGAGGAGACCTCATCGCACCCTACAACTTCCTGAAGGGAGGTTGTGGGGAGGAGGGGGTCGGCCTCTTCTCCCAGATAACTAATGACAGGATGAGAGGGAATGGCCACAAGTTGCGCCAGGGTAAATTTAGACTGGATATAAGGAAAAACTTTTTCTCTGAAAGAGTGGTCAGGCCCTGGAATGGCCTGCCCAGGGAGGTGGTGGAGTCACTGTCCCTGCCGCTGTTCAAGAAGCGTCTGGATGAGGTGCTAAGGGATATGATTTAGTAGCTTAGTGGGTAGGGATGGTGATAGGAGGACGGTTGGACTAGATGATCTTGTAGGTCCTTTCCAACCTAGTGTTTCTATGATTCTATGATTCTATGATTAATGCTTTTCTCGGAGTTACAATCATGCTCAGCCTTAGTTTCCCCACTGGTGAAACAGAAGTACTTTTCCTTAGGGTGCTCAACCAATTGCCAAATGCATCTGAACTATTTTGAGGTCTCTTACTTTCACTCTTTACATTATACTTGTGCAGACTGTGTACAGATTTGAGTATAGAGACATGCAGTCTTAATCTGTTTAAAAACCCTGAAGCCTAACTGTCTTGTCTTCAGCGTGGCCGACTTTCTAAGCCTAGCAGATAGTTCTAAGATGGCAGTGTTTCTTTTACTTACTCCACTTCAAGCGTGCACAGAAAATTTCAAGGCTTAATTCTCAGTTCTGCAAAATCTGGTTATTCAATAGGTCAAAATTCTCAGATGTTAATTTTTCCCTTTTGAAGATTGTGTTGGAGCTGATAATATAGTTTTGATTCTTGAAGGAACCAAGAATCCATAATAGAAAAAGATTGAATAGCATTTAAGATTTTATATCATGGTTGAGTTCTAATGGTTTCAGTGCACTTCTGCATTCATGTTTTGGATCAGATCTGGAGTGCATTTCTGAAGCAAGTGAGTTTTTTTTTTTTTTTCCACTTAACTATTCCAATGTTTGTAGCACACAACAGTTTCAGAGCCCCCAAGCTGAGCCTTTTTTACACAAAGCTGAAGATGTACTTGGGGCTTGAGATCAACCTGCTTTGGCTGCTAATGGGCATATGAAGTACGAAACTGGAGCTGAATCAAAATAACCCTCCTCCAAGCATATTTAGTGAATGTATCCCAGCCCTTGACACCAGTTTTTCTGCTTTACACATCTCTTGTTATCACACCTCAGTACTTGTGAAAGTGGTTGCAACCTCTTTAATCCCGACTGCTCTCCATAAATAGGAGGGGAATGGCAGCATCGTTATGTTAAGAGAAAAAAACTTCAGCTCTGAGAAACTTGCTGTATGAAGACAGCGGAAGACATGGATCTGGAGGGCGAGGGGTTAGAAAAAGAACCTACAATCTGTATGACTGATTTCAGTTTAAGTGGTATGGCAGGAGACCCTGCCAGACTTGTCTGCTAGAGGCATTAGCACAGCACAGGGGTGATGCATCCGTGTAACACAATATAGCGCTGCATAGGGATAGCAGAGCTAATTTAAAATGATCTTGTCCATCATTTTGGAAAGTAGTGGTATCCAGACTAAGCAGCTCAAGTAAAGCACTGTGCTGTTTCTGCCAGATACGTCTCTGCAGAGTTACACTGGAAATGGATATGTCAAGTTTCTTTAGAGTGGATGCTTGTATTTGGAGTGGAAGCATAGTTAGGAGCAGCTAGATTGAACTGCTTTTATTGCTGAATGGTCTGCTTTTTTCTCCAGTCCAAAAATGGTTACCATTTTTGATTTAAGGAATGGTTTACTCTTTGTCTTGATTCAAAGAGCAGTCAGAAGTGACGTACGTACACAGGAAGCAGAGTACTCATTGGCTGAGATTCATCCAGTGTAAAGGGCAACATTATGGCAGAAGGCAGTCATCGCGTGGTACTCTGCACGAGGGACTACCCTCTGCTGGGTCACTCTTTATACTAACTCAGTGTGAAAGGGTTTGTTCTATGAAGGTGTCTATAATAGTGAGCAATGTGAAGCCATTCTGGGTTAGGATGCTTTGTTTCTTTATCCTGGATGCATTGGTGATCAATCCAGTTCCTGTTATATCTGGAACTTTTGCATTTTATGATGTTTTGCATGCAAAATAGTGGGTTTTTTATGCAGCAAAACCCAGATATTATTTCGACATGAAGAGTATATTGCAAGCATTTACTTAGACTTAAGGATTTCCTGCATTTTATTTATCTGGGAATGCTTTCTGTAGAGGTTATTACAATCAAGTGCTGTAGCAATACGTGGTGTGCAGTTTGAAGGTGTCGCAGTTTGTGTAATTTGGGAGATAGCTTGTTGAAAGAAGTGGTCTGAGCATAAATAGCATGCCCCTTTGGTAGGGCTACTAAGTTCAGGAGATGCTGCAAATGCTCAGCATCTCCAAAAAACAGGTGGTTCCTGTTCAACTGGTTAACTGTTGGGTTTTGTGCTTCGAAGAGGCCCGTTGGGAATGTTGGCAGTGTTCTGTTAGATTCAGCAGAATGGTGATTGATCACTATTTGTGATCTGTGACTACATCAAGATAGAAACTAAATTGTTCTTCTAGGCTTCAAACTGAATTTAAATACTTAACAAAGGAAGTTGGCTATGCAGTTTAAAGGTTTAAATCAAGTACTTTTGCAATCATTAATGCTTTAATAATGGATGTATTGATTTCTGGAGTGGTTGTGCCACATGCAGCATACTGAAAATTGGCTTTGCAGCAGTCCAAGTGGGTCTCATTAAAATGTATTAATTTAACTGCATTAAACTGCAAATATCTCTCAGAAATAATATGGTTTTAGTACCAAGAATATTTGATTTTGATTGGAAGTGCCTGGATTATTTTGTCTCGGGAACAGTCACTGTAGATCTGTAGAATTAGTTTAAGTTATAAGATTATATTCAAGTCTTTGAGGTACCAAGCAACTCTTACTTGTGTGTGAATGATTTCATTGTATTTATTAAGATTGTTCACCTTTTAAAACTGAAAGCTATGCTTAAGTATGTTGAGGAATTAGACTCCTATTAAAGAAAGCAGAAACAATGTAATGATGGTAGTACAAGCAAAGCCATATGTACACAAAACCCACAAGTGTTGACTTGATTATGATGGTGATGAGTCTTGATCTTCTGCAGTTTTATGTAATCCTAAAATTTATTTTTTTAGGTGTATGCAAATTAGTAACCCAGTGTAGAATTATATGAAATCCATTCTCCTTCATAAGGAGCTACTCGTGATTTACTGTCTCTACTTCTTATTTCTGAATCTGATATTTATAAATAATTTATGGTAGTGAGGCCAAAATACCTTGATAGTATGAGTTTTAATTTAACTCTGGAAGAACATTCTAGCAGGGAGGAAGTTTTCTGTAAGGTAGAACATATCCTTATGTAGTTCTGAAAGTCTGTACCGTAGATGTTCACGTAAGGCCTAGTATTGTCCATGTACTTTAAATAAAATACTTTAAGAAGCATCAGTGGTTATGAGGAATACTGGAAAGCAAATGTTTCTCTAAATATGGAAAATATAATCCTTCTGTTTATTTCTTAGCCCTATCTGTTTTATTAATTGGGAAGTGAAAATAACTGTATAGGGTGTATACAATTCTAAAATGTCTGAACCAAAGCTAAATTTTTTCTCATTGGATACCAAAATGCTTACCGACTGATTTCATCTTTTAAGCAAATGTGCAGTACAGTTGTGGATCTCCTGATTGATGCAGTCCATTTGACCACTATTATTGAGCATGAGAATTTTTTTTTTTTTTTTTAAAGGAATGGAGGGAGAATAAATATGCACAACATTCTGTTTTGGATAGTGCATAACATTACACTTGGGAGCAAAAAAGCAATGCACCAGAAAGCTGTAAGATATTATATTTCAAATTATAAAATACTGACACTTTTATTGATAGTTTAAAACTATTACCTCTTGTCGTAGAAGAAGGTGGATTTAGGTTAGATGTTAGGAGGAAATTCTTTACTCGGAGGATGGTGAGGCACTGGCACAGCTGCCCAGAGAAGCTGTGGATCCCCCATCCCTGGAGGTGCTCAAGGCCAGGTTGGATGGGCCCTGGGCAGCCTGACCCAGTGGGTGGCAGCCCTGCCCATGGCAGGGGGATGGGACTGGGTGGGCTTTGAGGTCCCTTCCAATCCAAACAGCTCTATGGTTCTTCCTGATTTTAGTAGCCAGTCAATAGTTAAGTCATAGAAGAATCATAAATAGCCTTAACTAACATGTTGAGTTGGCAATTCAAGTGCAAAGAAAATGGAAATTGCCAAATATTGGAAATAGAAAATGCACTTTTAAACCAAACCCTTAAGCAACAGGTTTCAGTTTTTTGATTATTTTTGGTTTTTAAAATTTTATAGGAGTTTTGATTTTTAGAAAAATAGTTGGTACATACTCATTCATTATTTTCAATAAGAAGTTAGAACACGTATCTGCCCATTCATAGGAAAAGGTTAAAAACTTCGTTCTTTGACCTGCCTGAATAGGGAAAAGCAGAAATTAAATTCCAGTCCTCTGCCTCCCACCACATCAAAAGAATGAAGAACTTGTTTGACTTTTTTTGTTAGTGTAGCAACTGCTGCTATTATGTAACTTCTGAGTGCATAACTTTATTGCTTTTCATTGACCATTAAGAAAACTGTCAAAAAGACATCTTACTTTAAAGGGGAAGAAACAAAAAGAATGCTGACCGCATTTTGTTATGAAAATGCATAATTGTTTACTGATCTTTAATTATTTAGTAAATTTTATGTATACTTAAAGCATGTTTTTTTTTTTTTCTTGCAGTTGCTTTTGCCAAGAATAAGCTACCTGACACTGGTAACTGACAAAGTGAAGAAACACTTTCAGAAAGTTATGAGACAAGAGGAAGTTAACGAAATATGGTTTGAGTACGAAGGTACACCACTGAAATGGTGAGTTTAAGTTTGTGCCTTTACTCAGTTTACTGTGTAAAGATTTTTCAAGTTCTGCACAGTGTCAGTACTCTTCCTGAACTAGCCACTTCATTGGGCTTCAAAGAAGGCAAAAGAGGAGGAAGGTAGGGAAAATGTTCATTGGGGGAAACTGAAGACGGTTTAATGTTGAACATACTTTTGATTATTCTGTTTGTGCTTTATGAAATGCAGTGATTGTGCTACATCATTGATTTTTGTTCTAGTCATTAAGGTAAAATGCCTGTATTTTTGGCTTTGCTGTTTCTTGCTGTGGGGTCACCAAAGAAATCTTTGTTTAGCTTGTTCTTCATTAAGACGCCTGGTAACTCCAGAAATAATGCTTTTTATGTGTGTTAATGTGAATTAGATTTCCTGCTTACAGACAATAAAACGTGCGTAACCTTCACATTTCACTGGTATGATATATGCTTGTGCTTTAAAACAGACAAAATAAGGTTGATGCACAGGCTCTTGTTGAACTCTGTTGGACGTTATTGAAATAATTGCTGCTGATTCTATTTTTCTTCTATGGTCTATGAAAAATATCTTTTTTTCTGAGGGGTTGGAGAATCAGACTGCCAGTGTCTTATCTAGTTAGTTTTTGTGAGTACTATGTGTCAGGGCTTTTTATTTCTGCCGTGAGTACTAAAAAAAACACTGAGAGCTGCAGTATTTGCTAGGCTTTGTATAGATAGCATCAATTCTATGACAAGCACTTAGTGTTGTGAACCTCTTTTAGTTCCTGTATCTTAATAGGAAAGAAGACTATCAGTTACTGTTCTAGCTTCTTGAAACTGGATATAAAGACGTAAATCTGAAATTTTTTATTACTAGGAATGAAATGTATTGTGATTAACAAAATCATCATTGAGCCTCTTTAGACTTCGTGGTACAGGAGTTCGCTTTGAGTCTTATTTCCTTGTAATGCTTGCAAACTTTTTTTTGTTTCAGAAAGGCAAGAAAAACTAGCCTTTTTCATAGCTGGCTGGTAAAACCAGCTATAGGCATCTATGTAAATTATCTGGAGTTTAACAGTAATTGATTTCTTGGGGTTCCATAGTAACCTTGAGTAGTGATGAATACTGTCTAAACAGCAAGGTACCAAGTTTGTTCCATCACATTCATAATTTTAGGTAGGTAATAGGAAGTAACCTCAAATCTTCACTGAAGCTGTCACAGGAAAGAAAGGCCTTTTATCTCAACCAAAAATAGATCTGGATTTTCTGTAAGTCTTCAGATTCCATGATATTAAAACTAGATATTTTTTTTAAATACAGTTCAATTATAATATAGAATAAAAATATAAGCTATAATTTTAGAATTAGAGGTAGCAAACTGATGTAACACTGAAATGAAAACAGTGTAATTATGATCTCCTAATTAAGGCTCTGATCATTTAAAAATTAAGCATATGCTGCAAGGAGCAGCTCCAGTGATTTCAGTGGAGTTGCTTTTCTAAGGAAAACTGTATCTGCAAAGCTGTATTTTAGAAGAATGGTAATCCTGTAAGTAGCTGAAGCTTATTTCAGGGAAGACCAAAATATGGGAACTGAGAACTAGACTGAGCTGGTTAGTTTGTAGAAAGTGAGTATCAGAGCCTTAATGCTTAGAAGTTTTACTTCTGCATTCAGAATCAAATAGAACTTGATTGTAATATGCCTTGTTCTGATGACTTAGTTTACGCTGTAAGATCATATTTCTTGCAATCTGTGTTGCATCATACTTGGCTGGGATGTAGTGCATGTCTTTTCAGCTGCAGCTCTTCTGTTTTGCAGTGAATCTGGAATAAAGCTGAAACAGTTTCATATTCATGTCCTGTGGCACTCAAACCATCCTCCTGTAAGAGGGTGCAGCTTTCCCTGTCTAGAGTTTCAGGGGCTGCCTGAGGCCTCCCATCAGGTTGTTGGGGCAGAGGAAGGTGGGTTCCTTGCCTGCAGCAGGTGGATGCTGGGGGAATGTCTGTGCCACCAGCATAAAGAGTTGCAGGAAGAGGTCAGCAGACTGCATAGCAGCAGAGATGAAAAGGAAATGGATCGAATGTTCTCTGACACCCTGCAGTTACTGGAGCTTGAAACTACAACTACATTGAAGGAGATGCAGGCAGAATCTGTGCTTACTGGATTTGGAAAATGGTCTCCCAAGATGGGAAAGGGCAAGAAGTATTTAACTTCTTTAACTCACAAATTAAATATGAGGAAAGCTCCTTCTCCACCTGCATTTCTGTAATTCTTCTGTCATCTTGAGATCTGCCTTGTAGCTGTCAGATTTCACCACTTGCTTTCGACCCATCTCCATTAATTTCTCACTTGACTTTGGATTGTTATTCACTCCCCTTGTATTCTTAGTTTAAAGCTCAACTTACCAGGCTGGCCAACCTGAAGGCAAAGATGCTTTTGCCCCACTTAGGTGTATCTCATCTCTTCCTAGCAGGCCTTTATCTTCAAAGAGTGTCCTGTGGTTGTCAAAACCAAGACCCTGTTGCCACATGAGCTACACAACCGGTTACTTACAGGTATTTATATTTCCACTGAGCCTTTTGCTGGTGAAATTGTGGACGTGCCACCTAGCCCCTGAAGCTGTGTATCACTTCTGATATATTCAAGATTTCCCCCTTCAGCAATTATTGTTATGCTGTGTGGATGAACAGCAGGGACTAGTAGTCTGAGTTAGGGACAAAACCTGCCATTCTGCTGTTTGCCTAGAAGTTGCAGATAAACTTCCCTAATAGCAGGTGAGATTGGCAGGTGGGGCTTGGGGCCCCATCCACTGTAGGACTGAGCCTCCTACCACTATCACTGCTTCCTTTTGGTGTAAGTGTGCTGCTCAGGCTTCTCTGAAGCTTCTTTGGAACTTCCAGCCCCTTGTCTGCTGCTTGGGGCACTAACTGCAGGTGGAGAAGGAGCCTGTCTTCTCTTGCTAGATGTCACAACCTCGTCTTCCCCATGTTTTGAATCTTCATTCACTACTCCATTGACTGCTGACCCACCTTCTTTGCAGGTGGGAGTTCATGCTCTCATCTCTGCAAGATCTTGGTGAAAATGCCATCAAACTTTCATCTTCCCTGACACTGAGCAGTCCACTAGCCTCCTACCGCTCAGCTTGGTGACAGGTCCTTGATCAACACATCCTTCCTGTAGACAAAACCATCTCCTCTGCCTGGCAGCTTGAGACCTCTCTCAGATGCTCAGGCTGAGTAGAGACATCTGAAACACCAAGGGAAGTTTTTTCAGTGGATGCTGGGGAAGGGTGTCCTATCTGGGGTGTCTGTAGTACCAGTGGAATGGATGCTTGACCCTGCCCAGTCAGAAACTGGCTGGAGATGGAGGGCCAAAGCACCATTTGATTGGAAATAGCTGATGCATTTTTTGAAACTGCTAGAGCTTGCCTAAAAGAAAAGCGTCTTTCTTACTGAATGCTGAAGAACAAAGTGAGAATATTTATTTTGCTCTGCAGCCAAGATTTACCTCAATATGACAACATTTCAGAGAAATGCCCAGATAGCAGATTTTGAATTCTTCGTATGCACAGAGTATCCCCAAGAAGTTCTGGAGCATAGGTTAAGTTTCCTTTTTTTTCTTTTTTTTTTTTCTTCCCTGGATCTATCAGTTCATGTGATACATGTCTTACTGAATTAGCACTAATTGATTCTGGTGTGAAAACAACCTGCCAACTCATGCTGTCACTTTCTCAATTTCTCTAATATTGTCCTGGGTCTAGGAAGAAATTTTTAGAAAAGTAGTAATTCATTTTCCTTACTACCCATCTGTCACTTTCAAAAGGACTAAGTTCTTAAAATTGTGTTTTCAAAAGCATCTCTCACGCCTTGAAACCACCTTCTGTGTAATAACAAAAGCAGTAATACGTAGAGAAGGTCTGGAGTTTAGTGCTGTTACACTTTCATAGGTTGAAGGCTTTCCAGAACCAATCATTATTCCAGCAACTTTTTTTAATGAGACTTGTGGTCTCTTAGATGTTTTCTTTGCCTTTGTCTCCCCCTTTTTTTTTCCTTTGAGAAATTATAGGCAATCTGCCTATTGTTGGCTTCCCACTGTAGTTAAGATCAGTTTGATTTCAACAATCCAATGTGTTGGGGTTGGTTGGTTTTTTGTTGTTGTTGTTTTTGATGTTACTTTTGTGGGTTGGATGTTTCCCTTAGCTGTTGTCCTGTTTGTTTTCTCTTTTCTTTGATGGTAGGAAATCTTGAAATTCTCTCTTGGGTTTTATTTTTTTTAATTTTGTTTGTTACTGTAGATTCCTGAGAGTATTTGCGTATGTCTTTAGTTGCAATGAATGTATTTCAAATGAAAGTTCAGAAACAGCATTGTGGCAGTGCTGCTGGAAGCAAGATCTTTAAATGAGAGAATACTGGCCCTTGGCACGAAGTAGATATGCTCTTAAGAATGAGGTGTGAAGGAGTGTTAGTCTTTTTCGTCCCGTCTACAGATTGACAAGTCCTCTTTTCTTTACCATTTTCTTCCTCATGCCTCTTGTCTTGGTTAAGAGAAGAAGTTTTATTATGAAGAAAATATAAAGAATAGCTTTGGTGTTACGTGGAATGCTGTTGTTTCCAAACTCTTAAATACTCATAATTGCGTCTCCAAAATATGTGAAGTACAGCCTTATGTACAGGCGTTACTTAAGGCTTCTGCTGGCTTCATATTAAATGCTGGTGTGTGAACTGGAATTTGAAGCAGGAAGAGTGTTACTTGTCAGTACTGAATTACTCCTGTTATGAGCCTAACTCATAATGGAAGGCTTCACTTCTGAACAGAAAATGATTTCTCTCATGGTCCTCATTCATCTCAGGTGTTCAGCTGAGGAACAAAGTGAATTTAGGGCTGGCCTCTTTCAAAATGAAAACCATATATCATCTGTGCAAGGGTCATCTGCACAAGCATTTTACTGAGGGAACTTGAATACGTTAAGTTTTTTTGTAAACTATGCTTGGTAGAAAATAGATATAGGCCAAGAATGGTTTGGTGTCTTTTTTGTAGCTATGTGTCTTGTATAAATTGAAAGTAATTGAAGTCATTTTTCATGTTCCTATAATTATCAAAGGAAATCTGATTTTTGTTACTTAGTGTACTTGGAAAACCACTTTTGCTGAAACCCTGCTGAAGAGCTCAAAACCAGATTAGCAGTTAGTTGTAAAATGTCTTAGTGCTAACGCTCAAGGTTTTACCATTGAATCTGGATATATGTTGTCTATATTCTTTTTTCCTTTTGTAAGGAGAAAACATTTGTAGATCCCTTTTTGGTCTATTTCCCTTATTCTCTTAAGTTTCAAATGTGATAGATAAGTTCAAGAATTGTGCTTTTCTGTTTTGCTAAGTGCTGTCGCGTTAATTTTGTGTGGACTCACCAGTAGAGGGTGCCAAAGCCCTGCTTATGAGAGTTCAGTGGCTGAGGAAATTCTCTGCGCAGGTGCTTTTAGAGCAATGCTCTGTAATTGCTTTTCTGGACTTTGGCAACTTACATTCTTGCCTGGCTCTGTGTCCTCTGTTCAGTCCCATTTAATTCATTGGAGCTAGTGAGTTCACAAATAAGTGTGTGCTTGTCTTTGTAGGATCAAAAAACTAACAAGGCCTTTTCAGTTTGTTGAAATTTTTGAAAGATAAGAGAATGGAGCTTTTTAAAATGACTGTGGAAGTTTTGCATATGCGATATACGTGACTTGCGTTGCTGGAGATTCATCTTCTTACTCGTCATCTTAAATTCATCTCCTAATGAATTTAAAAGGAATGAAGTTATAAGACAAAAGTGAGTATCTGGAGGGAGCAGTTTTGTATTTCAGTGGTATTCTGAACTGAAGGACAAAACTCCAATTAATGTTTTTCCTCCTCTTAATTTGATAGTAAAGATGAAGAGATCATCTTGATGTATCTTTTTTTTTTTTTTTTTTTATCCTTTATACAGTTAAGTCATTTTAAAAATTCTACTGCTTATTCTCCACTGACAACAGACAACTGGGGAAGAGATGTTAAGGGTCAGTGGGGGATAAACTTGCACTTTTAAAATGTCTGAACAACTTCATCAGGACAGCTTGTTGCTACCATTGTTGAGCTTCTTAACTGGAAATACTGTTTTGAAGGATGCTGCAGAGCGCCTGTAGGCTGCTTATGCTGTTGCAAAGCTAGCAGTGTTGCGTGGGCATAGCATGGAGACCACTGGTTTAGGTGTCGAACGTGTGAATTCCAGGCCTGATTCTACTGTGAACCTTAAGTCAGTTATACCTGCCTGTATAATTTTTCTGAATAAGTAATGATTAATGCTGATTGTGGGAAGAAAATGCCTAATTTATTTATGTAAATGCAGATATGCTAACTGTTATGTAGAATTAAATGCACAGCTTCTATGTTCATTTAATCTTTTAATTTTCTAGGCATTACCCAATTGGTTTGCTGTTTGATTTGCATGCATCAAATACAGCCCTTCCTTGGAGCATCACAGTACATTTCAAGGTAAAATTGAAATACACCTTAGGTTAAAGAACAATTGAGTGTAGGATTACACGAAAATCAGAAGTTAGGAAAAGGTTTCAAAATTGTTCTTATTTTATGAACAGAAAGATGGTAGGACTTTCTGAAGATGAAAATGTTCGTTCTTCAGGAAGTATCTAGAATTTCCTGTAAATCCACATTTATTTGCCATGAGATTGTATGTGCTTTCAAATGATTTTCAGATTATAACAATCGTTTCCAAAAGAAAGTCCAAAATTGCTTTTCAAGAGAAGTTATGAGATTGCATCAGTACAGTTGAGTGGATAAAAGGGAAGAACTTTTCACAACATTTTTAATTCAGTCAGCTCAAGTTGACTGAAGATCTGCAAGACTGAGAAGTGCTCATCCCTTTGGGCACATTAACATAGATATGAGATACTGCAGAAATCCTTGGAGTCAGGGAGTGCTATCATTCTTTGAAGTTGTGCTTCATGTGGGTCCCCTTTAGAGAACTGAGTGAAATGAGTTTGGTCTTGTGATGGTTTAGTCACAGGGGAGACGTTACTTTGATTATGCATTGTAAAACCATTAGGTATGACTTAACAGCACTACTGATCTTTGCTCAGAAGAGTACATGTGATTCTTTCACGCTCTGAAATGTATTGAGAAGGTGGTGCCAACTGTGTTTTGAAGTCAAAACCACATGCAGAAATCATGATGTTTAACTATGAAACATTATTTTTATTGTTGTTGTAGAATGGAGATACAAAAGAAACAATGCAATAGAAAAACTGGTTCCAAGGAAAAAACTAAGTTAATAAGCTTGACTTCAGTGTGTGATATTTGAGATGAAATGGAAACTGTACTGGGAAGCAATGGTATTGAATGTTCTCATTCAAACATTTCCTCTCTTAAAGTTGTTTTCGAAATGACCTTGCTATCAGGAGTGGTGTGATTCCTTTTGGAAGTACACGCTGGAATTGTGTGTTCTTATGATGTATACTCTTATGTGTTGAAACTTCAAAAATGAATGAGAGAATGAAAGTAAAGACAGGGATGTTTTTGAAACCATTAATTGCTACATTTCTGATGTATGTCAAAGGGGTGGGGTGAAGAAACTTCCAAAGTGTTTTGAAGATGTAGGGTGTTTAGTTTCATAGATTGTGATGTAGTTGTTGTACATTCTGAGAGCTCTGGAAGATTAACAGTGACAAGGAGAGGATGTTGCCATCCCAAAGTAGAGCTATCTTGAGAAATAAGTTGCAGCACCACAGTGATTTTCAGTTTCATGTAGTAATGAAAACTGACTTTAACTATCTTTATATTGCTGCTTGCCAAGAGATCAGCTAATTTAAGTTTGTCTCAAAGAGGCGCGTTAAAGATCAACAGAAATAATTTACTGTTAAGGAAGTGTTATTTTAAAAGATGATGTAATTTAGTTTTTAGAAACTTAACACCTTGGATTAAGCACCTGCTTAATCTCTCTTCCTGTTTTTGATGTAATTTGAAAGGTTATTTAAATTAACCAACCTTAAAGCAAAAACATAACATAAATGTATCAAAGTATGCCAAAATATTGAAGGCATTTTTCTGTGTTATAATTCCTTACAGTTTAAAGAGTCTAGGTGGATTGCTGCCTGGATCGTTCTTTTTTGTGTGTGGTTACTCTTCAAAGAGTCATATTTTATTTAACTTAGTTAGTATGAGATTTTTCTGGGCTTTAATTTTTGCTGTCATAGCTTTCTCCTTTCTTTTACAAAAGTATGCAGTCAACAACAGATCACTGTTTATCGATGCTCTAGAACTGTTTTTAGCTTTGTCTTTACCCATCAGTTTGATTTGTTTAAAGTCAAGGACATGAAGAAAAACTTAATTTTGCTCATCAGAGCTTTGAAAGTAGACAGAAACATAACAATTTTCCTCATGTTAGGTATGTGATCCAAATATAGAACACAGTTGCTCCTTTTGTTGAAGGAACTATTTATTCATATCTACTACTGGTATGCAATAAGACAGCATTCGTTTATATCTCTAATAAAGTTGAAATGTAGTTGCTTGAAATAGTCATAGATTAACCTGATCAGAGTACTAAGGTCTGAGAATCGTGTGAAGTTGTACTCTGGGAAGTTGCTTTTGTCACTCAGTTGTGGCATTATGGAGAAGAGAAAAACCTTATCCCTCCCTGTTAAGTTCATCTCCTGATGCTGAACAGCATGCTTAGCACTATTTATGTTCTCAGCCTGGTAGCCAGCTCTCCAGGCCTCGGCAATTGGCAGGAGGTGATGAACAGCTCTGAAAATGGTGGTACTAGAGGCAGAAGGTAGATCAGTTATGCCAGGTGAAAAGCAAACGTGTTCTGTTTACTGAAGCCCTTCCCTGCTGGTCCCTGCTTTTCCATGTGTGACCTGATGTAGAAGAGGAGAGATTCCAGCTGGTTTTGTATAACATCAGCTGTCTTCCTTTTTTGGTTTTCTTAGTTCAAAATAGGGTCAGGTGAAGTAAAAAGAAGGTTCTTTTCCATGTAGTACATAAATTATGGAACTGCCAGGAGACATTGTGAAAACCAGGAGTGTAAATGAGGTGTGGGTTTTCTTGTCTTATTTAAAAAAAAAAAAAAACCACAATTTTTTTTGAAAGAAAAGGCTGCTGATGATAACTAAATACAAACACATGGATGCTTGCCCACCCCTGGATATATTTCTTGTAGTCTTTAACACCATATTATTGGTGTAATTTTCTGTAAAATTACTGTAATGTTAACTGTTACTGTATAAACAGGTGTTTTGTGAACTAGAACTGATGCATAAATCTGGGTGTAATGGAGTTATGCAGCCAGGCTGCTGAAATTGCCTGCTATGGTTTTGGAACAGTTTTATGTGAGAAGTTACTTAGTGCTCCTGCCTGTACAGATGATGCTTTCCTCTTTATGACTAAATTTATGCTATAAATGTCTACTGATACGTGAAGCAAAACCAACTCTTCTTCAGCTTTTGAAGAAAATCCTCCTCAACTCTTAATAACTTAAAAAGATACCGAACGTGGAGGGAGTAGGACATTGGTAATAGGAATATTTGAATTAAAGCTGCCTGTGAGATCTCTTAACCTTTTGCAAATCTCATAGTTGCATAACCAGAGGTGGCTACCAGCTTGTTTACAGCTGTCTGTTTCTTCAGGGAACTGAGTCAAGTTATTTACCTTTCACTGTTATTTCCTGAATAGGCAAGTAGAACTTAGAAACAAACAAAAAAATATGTTGCATATTTAAGTATTATAAAACTTTCTTCTGTGCCCTATTTTATATCAGTGAGGATGCCATGTTTTTTGTTGATAGTCTCATGTCGGTGAAATTTAGTATGTCTCTAGTAGGTTTGGCAGTGTTGTTTTCTGAGTTACCACTTCTGCACTCAGGTTTTTCAGCTTCTTCTCACAGTACTGAATAGAAATGTGACAGTGTTTTTCATCTAAAGGGAAGAGACAGCACCAAGATCATGGGAATGTTTTCCAGTCTTCCAGTGTGTTATCACTTCGAAGCTGGCAAAGTGCATCATCTTACACCTTTGTACTACTTTCTACTAGCTTAGCTTGCTTTGATCAGCTTTAAATATCTCCCTTGTGTGGTCTGCAGACCATGCTGTGTGTGTTCTCTGGAGCACACTCCCAAGGAGTGACATTCCCTGTCATTTGAAATTCACTGAAAGGCAGTCAGTATGGAGATCCCTGTCTGTAGAAAAACGTGAATTTCTTAAAAAAAAAAAAAAAAAAAAAAAAGGGGGGGGGGGGGGCTGGGCAGGTGGT